>DWRA01002965.1:0-12865 GCA_018250295.1 Spathilepia clonius
ATCGCCACCGAGAAGTTGTTTATGAAATCCGAATACACATCCAGCACCACTGCCTTCGAGAACGCGTTTAAGAAGACCTCGCCTGAAAAGATACCATACGATTAAATGTAACTATCATCAGTATAATCAAACCATTGTTGGGCCGATGATCAATTCTGGTATAGTTTGTTTAGATAGATGACTTTATGTAAAGTCACTATCACTTACAGATAACATAAAATAAGACTGTACTCTATCTAAGGTGGGTGTTTTATGTTTATTTACACGATAATAAAACGTAAAATTATTATATCAAATTTTGCGCCTGAAGAGGTTAAAATTGAAAACAACTGAACCTGAACTGAACTGAACTGAACTTTAGCAGTGTTAAGCGCTGCTGTTTTCTGGTTTGAAGGGTGTGGTAAGGGAGATAAACTTAACGAGGCATTCCAATATAGTCCTCAGCATATAATATAATCCTCCGTTATATAATAAAAAAAAACCGCTGCAAACGACTTTAACCGCTGCAAAAACAGCAATAAAAGGTGCTTTTCCGTGGATGATATTTAGGGTTCCAACTTAAAAATTGTAAAACCGAGCACGTTTAAGCGAGCTGCGCAATGCACCTCGTAAATCTCCGTATATACGTATAACTAAAAACTTGTCCCACTCGTGTAGGATGCAACACGTGGTTGCACGGATACCTACACATTTTTTCGTCGCTTTCAACGGATACGCAGGTGGCAGTGAACTGAAGTAAATTAGTTGAATGTTCGGAGCCGTTTACAGATTTATACGTATCAGATAGCGGGTTCGCTTACATGAATGTGAAATAACCAATTAAATTATGTTACATACTGAATGTTACATTATCGTTTTTTCTTTTACTTATAATAGTGTTGAGCGATTGTTTTTAGTATAAAATATATCCATGTTCTATTAAAATGATTTTAGTTACATATTCGGATACACCTAACTTTTTTTTTAGTCTTGATTAGGGCTAATAATTTTAGATCGATTAGGGTATTCAAATGTTATTTGTAGTAAAATCAACAATTTTGAATGGTAATAAAAGAATACACACTTAGCTAGTTTTTTTTTACCTTTTTACAATTAACTCAAGGGTAAACAATTTATATTAACGAATGCAGTACACGGATCCAAATGCTCCAAACAACCGTACGTAAGTAGTAGTAGTAGTAGCGTAACCAATCTAGTATTCAATAGTAGAAGTACAATCTAGTACTAGTACATAGTTACCAATCTTTTCGTCGCGGTCCCACGTGCGCGCGCAGTCGGCGAGCGCGGTGCGGAAGTGTAGGTGGCATTGCAGGATGTCGGGCAACCGGTGGAAGAGCGTCTGGATCTTGCTGGCGTTCAAGATGGCTGGACTGCTCTCCTCTAATGGTTTCTTGTAGTCCTGGATAGGTAAAAACGGATTACGTTAGTTAAATGCTTTCGAACTAGTTCTATGCTGAAGTTTTTTTTATGTACTAGTGCAAGGGGTACAAATACATAGATAAGTACATTTTTATCCAGACTAAGAATAAAGGAAGATTGATCGTTAAGAAATCTATCTGATATTAATGGAGTCGAATGTAGCAAATTGTGATGACAAAATCGGTCTTAGGGGTAGTCTTATTTGTTATCCAAAATTGTAACCCAAATCTGTTATCTATAATGAGTACCTTTTTCTAACTTAATTTCAAGATTCAAATTTAATTAAACTTGCAGATTATGTACGATAAAATCACTATGAACATTTCTTCTACTACGACTTGAATAGCTTTTAGAACGATTTTTTACTAAAACTGTAAAATATAGTATCATAATTATACTTAAATGTGGAAATAAATAGTAATATCTTATATGGTATAGTATACTATGTATCGTACTTTATTTATAAACGTAGATCGTAACTAAAACTTAACTGTGTATCTAACAGTGTATAAATTAGCATTACATGCGGGTTTTAAATACACACGCAATCCAACTTCACCTCGAACTTTGTCGTTAAGATGCACGATAAAAACTTATGAAACTCTCAGGCGACGCGTCATCGATTGAAATAGTACCGCGTGTTCGTATTAACCGCCGATACAATAACACATGTGTATAGAATTTTTATTTGAAAATTAATGTTACGTTTGTATTGGCAACTTGCTGTGCCCAGCGGTTTCATTCGCGTTTAAAAAAAATTAACGTGACATACATATAAACTTAAGTTATAAAGTTAACTATGACATCAGCTGTCTGCCAATGAAAATCGATGCATGAGATTAGCCAAAACATTACAAATAGACATTATAATTTTATTTACTTTTATACATTTGAAGATTTATTTTAACGTGCTCATAGCATTAAGAATGCGTTTCGGTGGAAAGGTCCAATGGAGGCGACCATCTTGGTCTTCAGTAATGGCAACGGTATATGACCGACTTAAAATAGAAGCTGTTTTATATGGAGTCGGTTACAGTTGTAAAAATGCTGCAGAGTCCACCTAACAAAATAACGTTTTTTTTGTTGTAGAAGCACTAAATTATCATGCTAGAAAGACCCGACCACAGCTGCTTTTCAATGCTGGTTTTTGATAAAAATATGTGCGACAGCGGTGCTTCTGCTACCGAGTTATGAATAGATCTGCCATATTCGTAATCAATAAGTTATCCTAATGTATTATAATAAATATCCTCCAAATAACGCAACAACTTTAAATAAATAATTCATCTTTTATTATATCGCACAAAAGTGTGTTGCAAAACAAAATTTATAGGAAACAGGAAGCGATTAGTTAAAACTGTTAAAAGTGTGACGGTCACAGTCAATTCGGCTATGAGGCCAACTGGCCAACAAACATTAGAGACAATGCGTTACAAACGCCGTGTAAGGACACAAAACATGCGATATTTAATAAAACGACGGCCTCCATTCCACTTGCTAAATTCATATTAGAAATAGGGTTGTCAGTCATATTTTAGTTTTGGTCGTTGGTAACTTACAACTTAGCTTAGTTACTTACAAGAACTATATTGGCAACGGAATTGAAAAACCAAATATTTAACGTATACCAAAAATAATTAAAAAACTGCTTCAATTTGCTATTAAATGTTTCAAATACCTTAAGAGAAAAGAGTTGAAAAAAAATTTCGTAACTATTATATTATTTTGATTAATTTTATTTTACTTTGGAACCTTATACCTATTTAGTAAGTTTAGTTTTTAACTGACTTCCTTCTACTTTGTCAAGTCTAGCATTTACGCTAAGTCGTTATAGAGCCCTAGAGATCCGCGGAGCACACTCTGACTATGGCGTGTCTATAGATTGACTAAGTCGGTAAGTCAATTAGCTATATGCTATTGCTTATACAAAATAGCTTTAAAAACTTACTTTGACTTTGCCTTTTGACTATTGCCTATTGACTTTTTTGACAGATCTTCTCAGTGGAGGTCGTGTACCGACGCGGAAGAAGAAAAAATCCTGTACGAGGTATACATTTATACAAAATAAACACATTGAATACGTTCGTAGAATTAACAACGATACAACTACTTCGTCTTTATTAAAGTCATTAGTGCTTGTTTAAAATAAACTTTATTAATTAATTCATCTTTATTATTGCAATTACCGAGAAAATGAGCACATACGACCGGTTGGATTTTAGTTGGTCATTGACCCAAGCATACAATAAAGTCCTTAAATAAATTGAATGAAAGCGGTATATGAGCATGGTAGATGCACCTGTTCGGCTGTTATTGAATTAAAGCGAGTTATGTAGAATATTAAAGATTTAAGGTTAATAAAATCTACATGTTTCTTTTAAAAAATATTGTGCGCTTCCGTTTAATAGTTCTGTTTCAATAGTTATTGATTTTAACGCACTAAGACGAGACTAAGACGAGACGAGAGAAGACGTCGTACTAACTACTACTACTACTACTCTCGTACTAGACGTACTAAGACGAGAGAAGTTTAATTCTATCAAGAAACCGTGTTTAATAGCGAAACAATAACATTGATAGATAAATTAGTTTTTACTAACTTAAGCTATGCATTTAATATTAACATATAGATATGTCAGACTATATTTAGCTTAAAGGTGTTACAGAAAAAAATAACAATATATTTATAGTAGTACGTATTTATACTCAAGGAGAATGTTTACGTAATTTAAGTATTATTTATGTAATTTACCAGGTGACAACCCTTATACATACTGTCCTACTTCCTAATATGCAAATCTGTAACACGTAAACAATAGTCGAACAATATCGAAGTGGGTTAAACGAGTTCGTCTTTTTATTTACATACTTCTAAGGATTTCTTGATGGTTCCTGCTGTTTTCCTCACAGATTTCTGTCATGTACAACAGAATATTTTAATATTTACAATGGTTATGGAAATGGTATGCGAAAGTGGGTTTTCAAACATGTTTTACACGTTTCTGTTTTAACTTTTGTTTGGAGAGGACTGTAAAAGTCGTTTTACACTGTCATCCACTCTCGATCATTTTGGACGTGGTGTCATGCACAGTCATTGGCATGCACGTAGGCCGAATTTTATAACACAAGACAGACGTAAAAGAATAAACATACATAAAAATACGGAAACTATTTTAACAAATATGAAGACAATGCAGCAACTACAGACATGATAATTTTGACAATAATATAATCGCATATTTAAACCAACATATTGGATGGAGCACTTTTGCTAGTCTATCTGATCTTGCTAATCTCGAGCATACGACATTTAATGCAATACAAACCTATCGAAAATGCAGACGTGCTACTTGATGAAAAGTAGTCACTGATGCCTATAGACCTTCGTAATAGCAATTCGAGCTTTGGATGAGAGCTCTTGTTATACCTTTTTTTTAACGCCTGATATAGAGCCCCATAGAGTTTTGAGAATGCTTCGGAACCGGGAATACATATTTGTTGCATAAGAGAATGCCACTGACGCAACTTGAATAGTAAAGTTGAACTCTACATATTGAACAAACCCAAATGCACGATCTCCAATATTATGACAGGCAATAACTAAAACAGATCCCAATACGAACGTAATATCAATCGTAAAAGAGCACTTAATTTGCATAAACCGTTTCAAACAGTTGGAGGCACACCTTTCACCTCATAAAGCGCCTATTACCCGTCTTACATAATCGATTCAGTAGTCGGTTTGCAATAGGCAATAGGCCACAAACCACCCGTTCAACGACTAATCTCATTAATAAAACACAAGTCAACACTATGAGTCGCTTTTGCAACTGTCACTACGATTTAATTAAGTGTCCTTTCATGACTGTCACACCTCCGTAACACGTACCACGACACGGCATCGGTCGTACTGTGGTACGTGGCGACATCGTGACGTATAAAATAACGACATCATGAAAATTGATAATGCAACCAAATCTAAAATCCTATATCATTTTTTCTTAGTCATTTTCGTCATAAATGATGGAGAGAAATGGATGAACTCGTAATTTTCATGAATGATAAAATCACTTTGTTAAAAAAGAACACACATTTGCAGCTTAAAAATTTCACGTTGTGATTTTTACGATGCACGAGTCATTTTCGTCATAAATGATGGTAAGAAATGGATGAACTCATCATTTTCACGAATGATAAAATCACTTTGTTAAAAAAGAACACACATTTGCAGCTCCAAAATTTCACGACGTCGTGATTTTTACGATGCACGACGTACATTTTCACGACGTGAGATCACAACACGTTACACGACATCGCAACGTGGTACGATGCGACGCCGTGTAGCGTTAGGTGTTTTAGCTGTCACTACGATTCAATGAAGTGTCATTTCATGAGTGTCACACCTCCGTCAGCCAGTTGGTGATAGAACCGTTTGCATTAATTTCTTTGCCGTATTGCGCAATCAGGATTATCGTATAGAAATTTGCATAAGTATGCGCAGTTCAATAACTATCGGTTATGACGACTATCGTGGGGATTACTAGAAATGGTATCGAACGCATAATACTTCATAACAGGTTAGCGTTTTCCTTAAACTTTACATGTCTTTACTTATAAAATATTGCGGTTACGAAATAAAGTAATTGGCTATAATATTAAGTATGTTACCTTAAATTAAGAACACAAATGAGCTTGAATGGTCATACACCAATATACTTAATGCTGCCGACCCAAACGAATTAATCATAAAGCTAGATTAGGTCTCACTGTAGATTAATGATAGTTATCAGTTTTTAATATATAGAGTCGATACATTGACAGCAAAGCAATTTCAGTTAACACGAGTTGCGCAAAGCAAATATTTGAATCGGCCTTGTAATTACTGGATATTTGCCCGAGATAAACGGTACACTGTATGCACATTCTATATACATGATTTAATTAATTTTAGCACACGTGTGTACAAAACCTTCGGAATTTGTTGGTACTGCCTGGTGTACTTTTGGGACATCGGTTTGTATTGCAATGACACTGACGTTCATAGCCAAAAACAAGGGTTCTCTGTATCATCTCAGAATGAGAACAGACCGGGTATGTATGGTGCCTACGTCAGCTAGGATACATTTGTAAAGACCAGTAATTGCCTAATAGCAAGCATGTTGGATTTTCTAGGGATGGACTTTTTATTCTGAGGTTTCGTAAAGATCAAAACATAATGTTAGTAATAGCTTTACCAGCGAGGAAATTATTCGGCGTGTTTCCCTAAAAATTTTCAAATATTAATTCTACCAAAATACTCTTATCCAACTTGTTCCGGTATAGCTGGACAGTCACTAAGATTGACTGTCGCGTTTTAGAAATATACATAACAAAAAGAGTAACCAAAAAACTACTTTACTTTGTGTTACTATAAACCCTTTGAAAGTGGCAAACGTATTTGTAGTTTACTTTCGCCAGCACCACCGCCACTTATCCGAGGTGTTTCTACACACAACTGTAGTCGACCTCAGGTAAGAAGATTGGACTTGATTTTTTTTTATATGATGAAGTAGCAAACGAGCTTGCAGTCCACCTGATTGTAAGTGGCAACTGCCGCTCATGGATATTTATGATCCACCCCAGGTAAAACCTGAATCCCAACTGAAGTCGACCACAGACGCGTTGCCATCCTTGAGGACTACATTGGAATGCCTCGTTAAGTTTAACTCCCTTACCACACCCTTCAAAACCAGCAGGCAGCAGCGCTTAACACTGCTGGTATTAGGCAGAAATAAGTGTGGCGGTGGTGCCGCCGGAGTCGAACAACAAAGGGTTCTACCACCTTTCAATTGATTAAAGATGTTCTTAGTTATGTTTATGTTGATTAAAGATGGTCTTAGGTGGCAAAGGCTACAGTTAGAGCTCGCATGCTCGTTTGCAATTGTTACACAATAAAAAAATAACGACCTACTTTCATAATAAGTCATTATTAGATTATACCACATGTCGTGTGGTCTATGTGGTCATAAAATACACAAAGGTCGTTGACGATGTGCTCGCACTGTTTGGGAATTACGAAACGCTATCAACGAACATGTATGCAAACTAAATTACTTGCACTGTTGTGCCATATTAATATTCATAGGTATCACGCAACTGATTTTATACGGACATAAAGATGATATCATGTAAAATGTTTCTAATTAATATGTATATCAACATAGTCATAAATTACAATATAAGTAAATATAATCAAATTGTTTACGTGCTATATTTATTTAACAATTTTACAACTGGTATACTAAGTATAAAATAATTCATATTATAAATAAAGTTGTTACATGGGTATTTCATTTTTAAAAATAAATCTTTTCCAGCAGACCCAGAAATCGAGTTAGCATAATGCAAATGCATTCAAATTCCGTTCCGGTGGTAGTACAAGATATTGTAACTGACAGCTTGTAAGAGCTCTATAAAGCTTCACAAAAATACAAAAACAAAAAATATTAATTGCATATAATAAAAGTAGAATAATAGTTAACTACAATAGTAATAATTGAAACTGAAAATTCAAAAAAAAGTCTATCAAGATTCCTTTGTTTTCCTATTTATTAATTGTGTAGTAACAATAGTAAATTAAGTAGGTTATTAATTAACAAAAGAATACTTTGAGTAATGCGTATGCCTTTAATAAATCTTTTGTGATAAGATAGTTGGCAAGTTTCCATTGTATGTAAGTAACTATTATGATATTTCCATTGTCTTTTGTGTTAGGCTCTATGGTCAATATGATGGTGGTCAAACTTAAATTGCCAGCATCTCTATTTGTAAACGCAAATTTTAATATATTTCGTCTTGGTTGCTAAATTAATGATTTGCTCCTTTATTTCGTTTAAAAACTGAAACCGTTTTTGTAAATATTGAATTAAATGTAGAGGAAAAGTTGGTAACTTTTTTCAACTACAAGTGCAACTTAATAACAATTACAGAATTAAAAAATATTTTGAATTGATGACACAAACTAAGAATCGTCATTATTTCCTTAACCCCTTTTTAATTGATATTTATTACAGAATGTGGTCAACATGGCCTATAGATAAATTCCAATTGCCAAAATAGTAAATCAATACCTTTCTCGATAATTCCTACATTTCTAAACTCGTGAGGAGGCTACCGCCACAGTCAAACGGCGAATAGTTTGGCCACCTTTTCGGGCAACGTACACGTTCTAACTTACCTTTATAGGCATAGCAATTTGTAACCACACCAAAACCTCGTATTTCCCTCCTAGTCAAAGCTAGCATGACAACCCTTCTATACAAAGCTACTAAGTTCGTAGCGTGTCGTTAGAGATATTTAAACACATCCGGAGGCGTACGCAGTAACGTCGCAACATGTAAGTATCCGTTCATTGAAAATGCATTAAATAGGAAATATGCCATTTGCCGTAATGACCGCACTCGACCTATTCTACTTAACTTTCTGTCACTAATGGTAAGTGAAATCAAATATTTATTTACCGTTTTGACTAATAAAGTGCCAGAAACATTAAAAAATATCATATGCAAATTGTCTCATTATTAAAATATTTTACAGACTAAAAAACCAAAGGTAATTCACATATGCTTATTGAAATAAATATTTCATATGCATACATATTGTTTATTGTTCAAACACATATAAAGCCGTACGATAAAAAGTAATGCATATATATATAAAAGTGGTAATTATTGGATCTTCTGTCCGATTGTACAATAAAATGTTTTATTTTACATCAAATGCATAAAAAGTACATATCAATAAAAAATGTGATTAAACACATTTTTTATTTGATCTCATTTTGTATTTAACGCTTTAACAAAACCAGTTACATAACATCAGAAGAAAAAGCGTAAAGATAAGTTTAAAATAAAGAAATAAATCACGCGGGAGATGATATCAAACATACACTCAAGCTGTGAACGAATTCATTTCAATTTGCATATAAAATTTACATAGGCACGTTCACAAATAGCTATACGCTTTCTCACGAACCATTTAAACTTGTTCAATTGCTTAATTATTTCTTAAGATCCAGTGATCGTAATGTTAAAACTTAAAGTGTACGATTTCCTTTATATTCGCCCTTCAGATGTTTATGAACGCTAAATTTAATTGAAACGTTTAAAATTATCAAATGATGATGACTTCTCTGATTGGATTATCTTGTATAATTTAACTTAATTGGGTTTTTTAATTAAATGATCAATTGAATTGAATCTTATGAACCGTTCCGAATTAACGTGTACATATAATGTAGTAAATGTATGTTTGACTTTGAATACTGCTGTATATAAATTATGTCGAAGGATAATTTTCAAACCTTCAAATGCAGTTCTCACATATTCGATACGTTGTACATCGACTACAGGTTAATTTGTATTGCACGCAGCAAACATCAACAACTGATCATATTTGCTTCGCCACCCCTGAGTAACATTTAACGCTTACTAAACTCTTCAAGGACACAGCAGGTTTATCCCATTAAAAGTAGTACAAAGGTTCAGCTGTGGTGAATAGTTAATCTCAGATTGTTGGCATGCCTGGAATAAATAAAATTTTCAACATTACTTACATTAACAAGTCTTTGCAGCGTCGCCACATACGAGTTCTCACTGTGTATGATGGCAGCGACCACGTGTCTCCGTCGGAGTTGCACTGGAGCCAAGGAGTCCGGCGGAGCACCCAGGGACGGGGGAGGCACGCGACCGCCGCGGACCTCGCCGCCGCAGGAGAACATGTCTTCCTCCAACTGCAATGTAGAAATACGTTTTAAAGTTATACTTCTTTATAAGCGATTTAAATAAAGTGATGAGAATGAAATTATAATGCGATCGCACCGTCACCAAGAAAGTATAGGATAAAGTTAAAACAGTTTATTTGCATCAATTAAAAAAATGTAAGTGTAACTTGTAACAAAACTGAAAATGAAAACGAAAGAAAGATTGTAACGAAACTCGTTAATATATGCAGACCTCTGTTTGTTAAGCCCTTTTTTAATATTAATCTAACAAATTTTTGCCTACCCTATATCGAAATTTTACAACGTTTTTTAAGAAGAAACTATCATATTGCTATCTTTGGGTATCCCAAAACAATAGATGGATTATTAATTATGGGTCAACGGAGGAACCAAGGTTATAAAACATATTATAGTAACGTTTTCAGTAATTAATGCTAATTTTAAGATTTCACCAACGTAATATTCATGATAGTGAACGCTCGGTTTTGTGAAAAGAACGGATGGACGAACGGACGAAAACACTACCCATTGATATACAAAAAAAAACGTAATTTAATAGAAAATTTGTATTGAAAGTCGCGTTTTAGAATACATACGTTTACTTTAGGAAACCACACACTTATCGTATAGCTAATCATTGAACATTGCTTTATGAGACCTAATCTCTATTTGCGTTTTTAAACGTCGTATACATGTCAGTGTCTCGAAACCATTGTTTGGTCGTCATTGAAGCATTAACATAATCTAAATAGAAGACAGACCTACAACGGGTACAAAAATTAGACCGCGAAATTGTAGAATGTACTCAGAATGTAGCGCAGTCTAAATAAATGCTGACACAGGTTGACGTTTAAAAAAAGTAACTTGAGCATTTTATTTCATAAAAAGATATGTGATTGTGTTACACTTGTGAAATTGTTTCATTTAGTTTTGTTTTTTAAGAACCGAGAAGCATTTCTGCACGTCGGAGAGTGCATATTATATGAAATTCGTTGGAAGGTCACGTTCACTAATAATGAGTGATCCCGAAGCCGCGTTACCTTAGAAATGTGAATGATCATTACATGTAGAATCTGTAGTTTCTGTATTTCTGTAAGTCTATGGCGCGAAACAAATTTTAGTATGCTACATTCCGATAGAAGATCTGCATATAAATTATTTTTTAAATGAAACAAAAAATATGAGTCAGTATCGTAGGCGGACCATTATACGATCCATTGTGTTATTAACTTATGTACCAGGGGCATTAGATATACAAAAAATAGCACTAGTTTAAATTCATAATCAAATGGAATTAATAAACAGAATATCTATTCATTTGTGTTTCTATTTCGGTTACATAAACAAAGTATTTTCACTAAAAGTTTATCCATCTCTACATCGGTTATGTAACTATCGAAATGAAATCTCAATCTTTTTGAAAAGAAAAAAATTGCGATAAAATTTCAAATAAAAAATTGCAAGGCGCATAAAAAAGAGTTAAAAAGGCGTCTAGAGGTTTCAATCGTTTTTGTTTCCTAACACTAGTCTAGTCTAAAGTTTTATTAAAGAGGAACCGATGCGAGACGAAGCGGCTACATTAGACACTTTTCTTACCTACAAGCGAAAAATATATAATTAAAATTGTAATTATAATCTACAGGTATCCATATGAATAACTATAGACAATAAATTATACATGTTGTTATACCATAACTGTCAATATTAAATATCTGCTAATATTTAATTACTGTAAATTTGGATCCGAATGAAATTAGATACCTTAAAAATTATTTATCTGCAGAGAACAGCGACTAGAAATAGGTCATTTAGGTTGTTAAAACAGTAAGATACTTTTCAAAAGCCAATTCGTAAATAAAGATAGGCAATTTTAGACATAATATATGTTTACACAAATGGATCCAATCATAACAATATCGGCCTCGCCAGTTAAATTCTTATTTATTCGTTAGCAATAAAACACATGGATCGAAATCGATAGCTAATCTTGTGAAGTCGAAAGCGAATTTTGAGGCGCTTAGCGACCTTAACTCTCCACTTGAGCAACAAGTTGGGTCGGTACTGACCGACTAAAAACTACTGCAATTTGCTGTAGGTCAGTTAGTGGAATCGATTATAACTTTTTATAAAACTACAGAAGCAAATGATCATCAAGTATCACTCATGGGCATCTGTACCAACCTCAAATAGGATACGAATCCTACCTGACGTAGGCTAGATGACTACCCCTGAGAACTAAGTGGGGACGCCTCGCGTAAGTGTCTTCGTCTTGTAGTTCGACCCCGGCAGCACTACTGCCACACCTATTTCTCCTTAATAATATCTCGTGCTAAGCAGACTATCTGAGTTTTTAATACATACCCCTCACTATCTTTAAACTTTAGAGTGTTATTTTGACCTCTTCTCTAATAAGAAGACGTTAAATATTTGCAGTAATATAGGTGTCGCAATAATTAATGCAGCTTGATTTATATTGTAAAAAATGTATTCAATAACTTTTATAAAAACAACTACTACAAACTATTCGTTTTATATAATAGTTATTGTATTTAACGTTTTTATATTATATCTATTATATTTAAACCTTTAAATATATAATCAATATGTACAAAGGTGGTAGAACCCTTTGTGGTTCGACTCCGGCGGCACCACCGCCACACTTATTTCTGCCTAATAACAGCAGTG
>DWRA01002966.1:0-12864 GCA_018250295.1 Spathilepia clonius
GAGTAGCAAACTAGTATGCAGTCCCCCTAATGGTAAATGCCAACTGCCGCCTATGGACTTTTGTAATCCAGTCCAGATAAGACTAGAATTTTACCTGAAGTTGACCACAGATGCCTTGCTACCCCCGAGGACTAAGTGGGAATGCCTACGATAAGTAAGTCTCCCCTTACCGCACCCTTCGAACCAGAAGACAGCAACGCTAAAACTGCTGTTATAAGGCAGAAATAGGTGTGGTGGTGGTGCTGCCAGAGTCCAGGGGCGGCAGTGGCCCCTTATCATGCGGTGGATTACATGTTTGTTTGCTACTTCCATCCATATAAAAACCAAAAACAAAATAAGGGATAAGTAATCTTAGGAGTGAGAGTGTAGAATCAAAAATTGCATAATTAATTTAAGTTTTCTGTCAATCTTTTATGGAGCTAAAATACACAAGCTATAGTTCATGTCGACGACTGTCGCCATTTGTTGATTTGTTGCTGCCTGTCGTAAGCGACTGTCGCCGACTGTAGTCGAGTCGTTCGCTCGTGTATCAATTTATTGTCGCTCGTGTGTTACCTCCCTAATAAATAAACCGACGAGATACATAAATGTAGATAGATTACAATAAAATTAAATTTAGCATTCCTTGCAGTTTGGACTTTAAACAAATGGAATATTTGTACCTGTAACATTTACATGAGATTGTATAACAAACAAGACAACAATACGGTAAACAAACAACTAATTCTAGAAATAGATTAAGACTATCCTATACAGATAAATAAAATTGAAGTGTCTGTTTGTAATGTCAAAATTATGATTTTTATTAAATGCATTTCTTTTTATATAATGGAGTAGCAAACGAGCATGCAGTCCACGGTACTTTTAATAGAAATACATAAAGTGGAACATTTTTTTAGCCTGTCTGCTTGTTTGTTTCTTCTAATTTTCAAAACAAGTGGTTTAAATTTCACGGGACTTCCAGTGGCAGATAGCTGATAATGTAAGAAGTAAGGTATGGTAAATTTATTTTGCAAAACGTATTAGATCTCCGAGTAATAAAACTTACCAAATTTGCCATGCACGTTTCATTTAGCCAAAATAGTCGTAGTTACAAAAAAAACAGTTCAATGTATCTCATGGTAAATTTGTTTAAATGCGGATGAAACCGTCGGCCATAGCTAGTTTTACTTAAATATCAATTTGGCCAAAGATAGAGTGGTGCGCGTGCGCAATCATATGATCTGATTACCAAGACTAAACATTTCAAAGTGCTCCAAATTGAAAATAGCTTCTATCAGTACTAGTTATGAGAATTCTTCAATGATCTGTTACTGATCATTGAAGAATTGATCTCGCATCTCTTGTTAGTTAACCAGCATGATTAATATGTCTGCTTGTTTATTTGCTGTCTTCTATTTGGTTTGCAGCAGTTGCAAGACATCTGGTCATAATGATTAATGGACTGTTAGGTCCTTCTCGGCAACTTGGCACACTCGGCGACTGTTTGCGGGTTAAATGAAAATGAAATTGTATGATCAACTTCAAAAATTTGTTGTTTTGATAAATTTATTATTGATGTACCAGTTTCTAATCAGTCAAAATTTGTTTGCAATATAAATCAAATAAAAAATTTCGATAGATTTAAGATATAGCCAAACTTTGTCCTCTGCAACAAGATATGAGATGTAAACATTGCTACGAGGTCAAATGTATCGCCAAATTGCCAACGTTCGCCTATTTATATTCGAGGCGTCTTCCGTCTGTCTGTCTGCCACCTGCTGTCCTTACGCTGAGCGCTCGCGAATTCCTGCACTTGAACGCAAATACGCTTAGTTTACCCTGTCACGAGGCCGACACGAAATCTTTGCAAAGCTTAGATATATGTCTTCTTAGTTAGCGTAATGGCTCTTCAAAGAAAAGTGTAGATACGAATCATCTGTTCAGATATAACTCTTCGTCGGTCGCGGGGAATCCTCCCGGAATTCAGCGGCGAGTCGCGGGGGAAACTCTCTCACTCTAAATCGGTCGCACTCGCTGCTCGTCCGTTCGGCGAGTTACACGTTGCACGCTAAATATATCGCCGTTTGCGCAGGTCGCCGTACGTGACGCTGGGCGCGGTACGGTACACCGTCCGCCGTGCACCGCCGCCGCGCGCCTGCCCCTGCCGCTGCTGCTCCGAGGAGGCGGTGGCGGCGTGCCTCGGCCGCGCCAAGCCCGACCGCCGCACGCTGGAGCGCTTTCAACGCCGGCTGGGCCGCGGCACGCGCGACGAGGGCACCTCGCGCCACCAGCGCTTGAAACAGTTCACCGAGCGCCTTATGCCGCGTGCCAGCGCCACGCCGACGCCACCGCCGCCGCCGCCGCCACCGCCTCCGCATTCGGCACCCGTTTTGCCGCCCGTACCACCGCCACGTCTACGCCATCGCCACAGCCCACCGCGAGGTGTGTCTGTCGATAGATACGACGAATTTGACGCCAACAATATTACACTAGTCCGCGTTGAACCTCGATCAATCGTCGGGTCTTATGCGCAAAAGACTATTCCGTACCGGAGTGCATCGTTCTCGCAAGGTGATTTCGCACCGGATAAGTATTATCGCGGTAAACAAAGTTCTATATTCGATTTCGGAAAACGCGCCGCAGAACGGGCTGGATGCGTTAAGCGTCGCGAAGATTCTGCTAGTGTTACTGAAGAAAACGTAACCGAAGGCGGATCGGTAGCGTCGGTCGATTCGGCGGTTGGTTCCGATGAGGGGCTATTGGCGCACGCGTCTCCGGCGCCGCGATCGCCTCCCCCCGATGCGCCACACAAACAGCTAGGTGCTCGTTCGTTAACGCACCCGCTGCCGCGTCGCGTACCTCCAGTGCGGGAGGAGGGTCCGGCTGAAGCCGGTGGAAGTTTGCCGGCTTTAATGCCGCCGCGTGTTCTTCATGAATTACGTGAAGAAAGTGACGGTTCACAAGCTGATAGTGCACAAGCGCATAGTGAAGGTACCTCTCCCCTTGAACCTGCCCAGCCATTTACATTTCCGCCTCTTCCTGCTCCTCCCCCAAACGCGTGTGTAAATGTGGACTGTGAATGCGCTACTTTTCCAGTTCGTAAAGAAACGCCTAGTGAAGACGAGGAATCAGTTCAAATAATTGTGCCTGTGTATGAGTGTATAGTGAAACAGTGGTCTAAAGAACTGCCGGAGGAAGTGCTGCGATCGGATGCTGCATCTGATGGATCATTAGATCGGGATAAGGAGGATGAAACGATAACAAGTGAACAAGTAGCTAATTTATTGGCTGCAGTACAAAATCCTTGTTCTCCAGTACCCGTAAGTGCTAGAGAGCGACGTCGACCTTTAGATAAAACTAAGAGAAGGAAGGGCATCTATATTACAACAGCTAGCGATGATGGTGGCGAAGATGATATTTCAGTTCCAGTGAATGGTTGCAATCGGGAAAGTAGTGACGTTTCTTTACAAGACATGCGTCTGTCGACCGAAACTAGAACTTCTTCCTTACTTGGAGATAAATCAGATGATTCATGCACCAATGGACCTCCAAGTCCTAGTCAAGGATCGACTCCGAATTGGTCTCGAGGCGAAGAATTGAGAGCAAGACGGGCAAGATTTTCCCAACAAAGCTCTGATGAGAGAGACGAAGAAACATACAGAGTTCGGCGAAAGTATGGCGTCACATCTCGCGGTGACTCGCCATCCGAGGCGGAGAGCGATTCATGTTCGAGAGATAGAACTGCTTCTCCTTCTCCTTTTAGCCCATCTGATACTTCTGATGTTGAAGCAAAACGGCAACAGTTGAACCGTGGACCATTTGGTAAAAATCTGGAGGCTCCGACTAGCAGGTCCGTTGAAGTCGGGCGTAGAAGTTTCTCAGATGCAACCGTACCCTCTCGTAAAATAAGCGCTGGTGCAGCACCAACTGTTAGTTCACGACCACGAGGCCCAACACACGTTCGAGCAACATCATCACCATCGAAACTTGCGGGCGTGAAACCAGGAGCTGATCTACTGGCTGAGCTTCTTCGGGGAAGTTCTGAAGCTCTATCCAATTCAACGACATTCGACAACGTCATCCTAACGCTGCATCAACACAACGTGAGTACATACATTGTTTCATACAGATTTCATTCAGTGCAACAAAGTAAAGAATTCTAGTTCAGAATTTCGTTATGATGTTTATTTTAGCAGAAAATAGCGTTAATACAAACGAGCTTGTATTATTGCCAAAGTTTACACAGATTTATTCACTAGAAATTTTTCGCACGTCAATGATGCTCGCTCGGTGGAAAATAATTTCGGTTACGGTTCTTAATCCGCGATCAAATTCAGGGTCGGTTCGTGTAAATACAGTATGTACTCGTATTCCCCAGCATTTGTGGGGCCAATGTCGTATGAATCACTGCACAGCTGTACCAGAAACATTAAAAATCTTAAGGGCAATTGTGTTATTAATATATCTCCGTCAGTGAACTTAGTTTGCACGATGAGCAAATTTTCTTGGAATTCATTAAATTGAATACTTTCATTTATTTCTTCGGAATCGTTAATTGTTTAGAATTTTCTCTTGAAGCTGTTCCTTGGAACGGATATATGCTACGTTTAACAATGTTATTGAATTGTTTCAATTATAATTAACTGTATAATTAAGGTCGAGATCACAAAATGTATAAAACTTCGATTTGTCAATGAAACTAGGTTATCAATTAAGTTTAATTAATTGGTATTTATGTTTAATTATCTTATCATTATGAATATAAAATAATGTTTACAAGTATTTTAATACGTAATCTGCGGAAGAATATACATATTTGATAACGCTTGCAGTCCTAATGCTAAGAAGGCACTGCAGTTTATGGACATCATATATTATAATAAATCATAGTTTCGTCACCGCCCTAACGACTAAGGTAAAAGATGTGAAAAAGGTATATCTACTTTACGACTCTGTTCAAACAAAAATACAAGTTCTTATGTATATGACGATTTCATGATGAAGACTTTTTTTAAATATGGAAGTAGCAAACGAGCTTGCAATCTAATGCTAAGTGGCCACTGCTGACCATGGACATTTGTAATCAACCCTGGAGAACATTGGAGTCCCATTTGATGTTACTCACGTGCACTGTTACCCCAAAGTGAACCACAAAGGTTTGATCACCTTCAAATATGACGATGGATGTTGTTTTATGGCAAAATGAAAAAAATAGGTTTAACAGTGACAGTTTTCCAAACTACAAAACGTTTTATACTATTTTATATATTTTAAAAATTGCTATTTTATACCGATATTCCTAAAACATGTATTGCATTAAGCTAATTGACTTTCAGTGCAACGCAACAGATTAACAACATCAATTTGAAATACGATTATAAATGTAGCATTTCCTGGACCATTATTCAAAACTTATTTAATATTCAAACATATTTGGACTCAGATGAGCGATCAAAAACACTTTTGAGTGGAACTTATTTGCATGAAATATTAAAAATAATTTGATGGCTAATGAACTGAAATATCTCATACTTTCACCTCAATTAACGTTAAGGCATTTACAAACACACACCTCATTAAACCGAAACGGTATTCATACATAATTTATTTAAATTTATAATTTGTGCGGTCGCCTTGACACGTAATTCGGCAGCAATATTGTGGCAATATATTTCACGGAATTCAATACAGGTACATATACTACGTCAAGAGCCACTATTTGCAGCTTCTCATATACTGAAATTAAGTAGTGGCTTTTTCTGCCTTATTCCACCAGTATAATGCTGACGTGTTCGTTTTTAAAGGCACACATAGACCTTTTTTCTATAACATTGAAATAGCAAATGAGTATAAAATTCATCGGATATTATATTGTGACAGCAGTCCATCTGTAATTCCGTATAGGAGTAGTTCTAGCTGATCGCAGATGTAAGTCAGCTGATGAATACCATTTACATTTTAATCATCTAATAGTATAAGACGTTACAACTTATTCTTTAGAAGCAGTAATCCTTTTAGGACGCTCTCAGCTAGAACTCCTAGTCTATTAAGGTCTCATCCACTTGACCTCAGGTTTATGACGTGTAGTTAGTTGATTCACTGTATAAAATGTATCATTGTTATTTATAATTAATTTCTGAAAAGAGGTAAGCCGGAATTAAACCAAACGCGATCCCTAAAAAGAAAGATTTATTAATCATACTCATACTGGTGGTCAGACTTGGCGTGATAGAATTCTTCGTAGTTTGTAGTCACACCTGGTATTGGTGAAAATGTCCATCGGCAATATAGTTACTTATTAATAAAAGAAAAAATTTCATAAACTATTCATATCATTACAGTAACTTTAGTGGTTAGTAGAAGTATAGTCAAAGTTTCGCTCCATTCTGTTGCATTGATCGGACGAATCGGAAAAACCCCGAAACAACTTCCCAAGCACTTCGAAGCAAAGAAAGCTTTACTGCGCCAATAATTCCATCGGCACAGCTTGGTATATTTTGTTAAAACTGGAGTGTATGTACATGCAGTACAGTAAATGTATTGTACCGAACGCAGTAAGTCGTGTACGAATGGGATCGATGAATCATTAGGTCAAGAAACTATGCAATCTTTATTTAGAGCTGATCATAAGTGTTTATGCGAGATGATGAAAAAATATATTAGGTCCACTGATGGTTAGTTTTATTGCATCTGAACTGCTGTTCTGGTTTGAAGGCATGGCATTCCAAGAAGCTTTCCAGTTTTTAGACAAAGCCACTGCAATTATGTAATGTAAGGGTTTTGTTCCTGATAATGGGATTACTGTATCTTGGCAATATGATGGAATACTGTAACATCTGATAATGGCTGAGTTCACAGGCTCGGTCAGCTTGGCAGGTCGGCTCTCAACGTGAGAGTCATACTCCGTCGCTCTGGGCAGATGCGTACTGATAGACACCACACACCTCTGAGAACTTTTTTTTCAAGATTTCCCTAGTATGTGTGATTCCTTACGATGTTTTCATTTACAGTTTACCCAAGTGGTAATTAATTTCTAATACGTGAATATCTTACAGAAATTTGGGGCAAAACCATGTTGAGAATCTGCTGCGGCAAAAACGTGTACTTAAGAGTTTTTACTACTGAAGGATATGAGCGTTACCAGATAGGATGTTTTGCTTTCGTTCGGGAAGTAATATAACTGTATCGCACTTTCATCCTATGTATTATTATGAGTCTGAGTCTGTATTTCCAAAATTTTAAATTTCAGGATAGTGTAATATAGCAATACTTTATGTTATTATTCTTGAGTTTTTATCATTGACAAAAAGTTTTACCTGTTACCTTATCTCTGGTTGCATCTTTGGCTGACCTCAAGTAGGACTTTAATCTAATCCGGGTTTGATTACAAATGTCCATGGGCGGCTGTTGCTACTTACCATCAGGTGGACTGCATGCTCGTTTGCTACTATAAAAACATGAAAACAAATGAAAAGCACGAAATTGTTTCTTTTTTTTTAATGTAACCTTTTAAATGGTATCAAAACTAGCCAGATGGATATAGTACGTCCAAAGAGATTTTATAAAAAAATGATACAGACTAAATGCGAAAGACTTTTTCCCGACCTATTAGAACGATATGGTTTCGTCGGACCGTGTCTGATACGTTACACGGCTGATGATATAAATGGGACCTCGGAAAGTATATAGTATATTAACGCCCTTACGCACCATCCGTGCGTGCTCCGTTAAAGACTATGGATGGTGCGTAAGCGGCTTTATAATTAATTGATTTAACTATAGTTGTGTATGAGATGTTTTGATACGTGGAATGTAATCAGTCAATATACTAACATTAGCTAAGGCGCGTCCAAGACGCATTTTGTATGTAAAAAATAGTAAATTAAGCCTCTATTTCTTTTATTTCACTAATAATGACTATTCAGAAGAGATTTGGAAACGTTCTCGTGCAATTTGCCGATCGGCCGATCCCTGTCCGGCTCGGAGGACCATATTGAAATTATTAATTGATCTCATGATGCTAATGAAATGTGATTGTTTTTATTTAAATTTTGGTATTGTATAAATTGTTGATACGGAAATTATTAAAAAATGTATGCGATGACGTAATGTTTCTGAATCTGTTGTACTTTCAAATTTTTGTTCAGTGTCGGTACAATTGGTACATTTATTTTTAATACTTATGTACGAGCATAAATATTTATGTGACTGTACTTTCTAAAACAACGATGTTGAAGGGATAATAAGTAAAAAACATTTATTGACCCATATTTCGTGGTCGGTATAGCAATAGAGTAAATGTTGCATGAGCAACATATTGTAGCAATATTGTTGCTGCAATTTATGACGATTCCCATCCGTTTTAAGGATACACACGTAACTGCAAATCTGTTTAGGGTTCGTGAAAATATATTTTATAATGAAAGGCAGGTAAAAGTGCAATTTGACGTATTTATGCAAAACAGAATCAACCCACACAGTGACAGTTTTGAGAAAAAGCTATTTTTATCAAAATTTTGCACACTGTAAAATTTTAGGTTATTTTTAATAAAATCTGTTTAGAATATAACACAAAATAATTTGTTCCATGTATACAAATATAATGTTGTTGAAAATCATCAACAATTTTAATGATTTTGACATGTGTGTGGATTGGTTCCTGTTTGCATATGTAGGTTCAATTGCAATTTTCATTTGCCATAACGGTGAAGGAAAACATCCTGAGGAACTACATAACAGTACCCTTTGTATGAGATTTTTTGTTTCAGCGACTCTATCGTCGTTAACGAGTTGGCCCTACTTCTAGCAGCGCCCCTACGGAACGTATCGGAACTAAAAGTTTTGGTGTTTGCGCTGCTAGGAGAAGTATGAGTGAACTCCTCAACGATGTTCGAGTCGTTGAAATGAAAAAAACTCATGCTAAGGTCAAAAGTGTCTGTCTACCAACTCGCACTTGGCCAGCGCGGTGGACTGTGCCCCAATCTGAGAGGAGACCCGTGCCCAGCAGTGGGACAGTGATGAGTTGTAGAAATGTGTGTGTGAATGAACATTTGGAGTTATGTGTGTATCCTGGTGTTTTTACTAATTAATGTTACCATGTATTGGCAATATTTTAAGACTGTAATTTAAAGCCTTTATGAATTTTTATAATCTGTGGAGAACAGTAGTTAAAGTAAACTGTCCTGTTTATTTCGGAATTACTGTGTTTGTAAGCGTAAGAGAATTTTCTACCCACTTTGTATGTGTGAAATACATCTGTTAGGGTCAGCGCTCACTGATGACACGGCACGGATTTTTAGCGGAGATTTTAATTTTGACTTGGCAATATTAAGGTAGATTTTGAATTTTAATCGTGGTCGTCGTAGGTACACAAGTACTAGGATATGGTTAGGCATGCCCTGCATTTTAATTTCAATTTTATTTTTGTAATCCTTGGGCCCCACGGCGACACCCGGGTTAAAAAATATAATTTGACATAAATCTAACCGTAATTTTGTACCTATGTCAGTTTTTACAAATGGGGCGGCAGATTTAATGCGTTTAAGTTTTCACGTAGACTTCAAACTTCAAACATTTTCCACATTAAAAGTTGTCTATGTTACTCCCTATAACATCAGCTATCTGCAATGGACGTCCATTGATGAATGAACACATGAATGAACGTCCAGTGACAAAATGTTTAATAATTGTATTTTTTTAGGTACCGTATATATTTTCATATGCATTAATTAAAAAGACCTTATTATGATACTACAATTAATTTTATTTATTTGTAACGATTTGATGTTCGAATTCGACGCGTACAAAATCCCTTGCCGTGTCGTACCGGCAGTCAGCGCTGGCTCTTAGAGTTAGTTGGGGTAATATAGGCGCTGAGGTAACATTGTGTTTGAAGGTGGTAGAACCCTTTGTGCAGACTACGGCTGCACCTGTTTCTGCGTAATAACAGCGGTGTTAAGCGCTGCTGTCTTCTGGTTTGAAGGTGGCAGTTTATCCGAAGCGTTCCAACTTAGTCTTCAAGGGTAGCATCGCATCTGTGGTCGACCTCAGGTAGGACTTTTATCTGGGGCTCGTTGCAGATGTCAATGCGCGGCAGTGGCGTCTTACCATCAGGTGGACTGCATGTTCGCTTGCTAAGTGCATCATTAAGAAATAGCGTATGTTTTAACTTCGTTTTGTAAGAAAGCCACGACGTTGCACACCACTTAGTTGCCACGCCTGGTGATAAGTGATAAGACACCCTCACCCCGGCTCCAATACTACCCCAACTAACTATATGTAAATTAATTTTACATCAACTAGCAGTGCCTTTTCGTAAAATGATGTAAATTAATGATGAAAATTTCAGTACAAAAAAAAATAGGTGTGATTTTTTTATATATATGGTAGCTTTTGTATTGTTTTAAATGGTCGTAAGTGAAACTATATGTTTGTTTGTCACCGAACACAATTTTGTATGCAATAAGCTTACCCTGCCAAAAATGATAATCGATTTAATACGATTATTTAGTTGATTGCATCGAAATTAATATTTATGGAAGTGGAACGCGGTTTTAAAGTGACAGGTGCTAAAATAACCGCCAAAATTTTATGTCACAACGAAATATTAGTTTTACTTTACTCTGACAGGTTAAATATAATATATTTTCACGTCTACATTAATCAAGTTTGATTTTTAACATGTTGACAAAAGGCGGGAATTATATTTTTTTATTAGCACTGTTGTATGGTTCAACATCACATAATTTTTTTTTTACAAACATTTGACGTGTTTTATGCACGTCATCCGTCAAAAAAAAACATTAAAATGTTTTAATATTTAAAATAAAGGACTTTTTTAAATAACTGATTTGGTAAACAAAGAATTCAGCATATGCATTTTTTATTTGTAACGAAATGAAATATGAACTATAATATTTATTTTAAATCAGTTTTAACAAGGTCCCTCTCTATAGGAATTCGATTCCCTTCTATAATTATTATATTTGGATGTGTCATTAACATTTGGAAACTTTTAGTAGTTGTAAACGTGGACTGAAGACCGTGATCTCTTGTACATTGATCTCAAGAATAATTTAATTTTTAAGAACCCTTTTAGAAGTCTTTGTCGTTCGACTCCGGCGGCACTACCGCCACACTTTTTTCTGCCTGATAACAGCGGTGTTAAGCGCTGCTGTCTTCTGGTTTGAAGGGTGTGGTAAGGGAAATAAACTTAACGAGGCATTCTAAGTCCTCAGGGTAGCAACGCATCTGTGGTCAACTTCAGTTGGGATTCTGGTCTTATCTGGGGTGGAACACAGATGTCCATGGGCGGCAGTTGCCAATTACTATCAGGTGGACTGCATGCTCGTTTGCTTCTCCATCATATATAAAAAAGAAGTCGCAACTCCGTACTCTTTACGTGAATACGCGTGAAATTTTAAAAGACAATGCCGTAATCGAAATTTGATATGTAGAAGTTTTACAATTTTGTAACTGTTTGATAATGTTTTTTTGCGTTAACATTGGAGCCACAGCGAACTGTCCCGTCTCTTCCAGTTTGTATGTGCCGTATACGGCCGTAGGATAATCCCTGTCGCAGTCATAATAGAATACTGTTAAGTAATTACTAAGGAGAGTATGAATTTTGTATGTTTGAACTTTTGTATTGGAGATATTCTTAATGAGATGTAGGTAAATTGGCAATATCCCCCGAGAACTGTATGCTTTATAAGTTTTGTGAACGCCTCTATAAAAGTTTTAAGGAATCTTGCATTTTTAATAAGTTAATTTTAAAGGTTTTTTTTCATGCCACGCGTGTACGGTGCCGCACACGCGAATTAACTCGCTGAAGGTACGTCTCGATCCGTTTTAGCGATGATCAATTGGACCTACTTATGCAAACAAAAACCAATCCACACACATGCCAAAATCATTAAAAATGTTAATAATTCTCAACAATATTATATTTGTATACATAGAACTAATTATTTTGTGCAATATTGTAAATGGATTTTATTAAAATTTATCTAAAATTTTACAGTATACAAAATTTTGACACAAAAGGCTTTTTCTCAAAACTGTCACTGTTGGGTTGGGTTGATTCTGTTTTGCATAAGTAGATTCACTTGTACTACAAAAAACAATCGAATAAATTGAAAATCGAAGGAAATAATCGAATGTCGATTTATTCGTAATTAACAAAAAACAATCGAATAACAATCGATATACGAATAAAAAATTAAATCAACCCAATGCGGTCCCGTATGCGTGTGTGTTACACGATAGAATACAAGACTTCTTTTTTTGTACACTTAGTATGAGTTTTAGTCGAGTCTACAAAATCGATCCTCGATATCGATTCCGTACATCCTCATACAGCGCCACTGGTGGACTTTAGGAACTAAATTACGTAATGTAACGGAGATTAAGGCCAAGCTGTAGATTTGATTGATCGAATGCTCGATTGAAAACTCCTACCAAGGGTGACTGTGTAGTCACAGTGCATCTGCACAATTTTATAAAACGATACATCACGATTTTTTGCGAGAAACTGCCGGTAATAAATGATAATTGTGTTTTTATATTGTCATAATTTCAACCCAGTTAGGAACCTGTATATTTGTTATTGATTTGTGTATTTTACTAATTTTTACCTATGACTATAGACATGTTTATAAACCGTATGCAATACTTTGATACTATTAAAAAGAAATTTAAAAGAATTGTTCTTTTTTATTTATTTCATCTCTTAGTGTTTTGCGATTTTTTTAAGAAACTTCTAGTACGTATTTTTGAAATGGTTTTGAGTAAGTTCATAATATCTTATATATGACTAGCTGACCCGGCGAACTTCGTACCGCCTAACAGTCAATGAATGTCGTGTTACCTTTTAGCTGAACT
>DWRA01002967.1:0-12863 GCA_018250295.1 Spathilepia clonius
CACGATACGAAGTTTTGATTTCTTAGTTGCCGATATTTCGACCCAGTTGCATGGATCGTGGTCACGGCGGAACTGAGAACGGATGCTAAGAAATCAAAACTTCGTATCATGAGTACCCGTTACGTAACAATATGTATCAATTCCGCGATAATATTAGCCTAAAATCATATAAACCACATCATTACATCATGTATTGTATTTTATGACTTAATTATAAAAACTTACGAGTCTTGTGACTATTATCCTATATCATTGCCACATTGATTATTCCTTGTCAAAGAACAAGGTCGTACAGTATATGTCATGGTAAGAATTTAGTCTCCATGGCGTTAAGCATTAAAGATAATGGCCTGAGAATCTCGCATACATGATCACTGTATAATATTACCATTGTAATAACCTATTCATTAGGTCATTCAATAATATCTTGATTCAAACCTGCACTGCATATCAACCATGACATCATCTTAAGCATTATTAAAAGTTAGTTTTACTGTTACGTCTATCTCTTGTGTATTGAAAGGTACATAAATAGAGTCTTAATGTGTTTTGTCATAATTGTTTATTTACCATGTTATTTTTTATAGAATTGTCTAGAAAGTACCTTAAATAGAGTTTACGTGTCAGTTGTATGTGTGTATGTATCTTATAACCATCTGAATCGCACTGGTACTGACTGTACTTATTAGTTCTTGAAGCCACTGACTGCACGTAGATAATGAACCACTTACTGCACCATAATTGCTAACGCGTCATTCATTGCAACATGCCAATGATTCAGAGAAGGCGCCGGTACTCAAGGTTAACTATACTATTAAAGGAATTTAAAGAGAACAGGAGGGCCAGTCAACCGCAACGTAACTGTTACCGAAACAACGGTTCCTAGCTAGATCATAGAGTTTAGAGATAACAGGTCATTCACTCGAGATGCAGGTGCAGGAACTTATCCAGGGTAATATTGGATCGCATGAATTCACGACAGGACCTGTTATAAAACTTAAGAATTACAAGCCAAAAGGGTTCCAAAATACTTCTACTCTGATGGAAATAACAACTTCATTAAATAAATATTGTAAGTCACTCTATGATTTATATCTTTGGATCTAATTATCGTCAGTCCCGCTAAAACTATTTAGTAAGTAATAAAAGACTAACTTCGACAGCCATTTACCATTCGCTAATACGAAGAACGTGGATTATGTCTCATACGGGCCACGTTGCGATGTTTACACTAGCATACTAACTACCTTGTCACTTAATGAATACTTCGTCGGACGTTCACATCGTGGCATATAATTATCTTATACCATAAGAATACCACGACCATAAACTATTGCATTATATTTGCACGAAAATAAGCTTATTATAAGGTTGCTGGAAAATCGTTAAAGGATTAGAATATAACATATAATTTAAGTACTTTTACTAATATATACTGAAATCATTTGTTAATTTCCTTAAGTAATTTGTTTATGTCAGTCAGTCTGTTCGTTTACTTTGATTGCTTTTATTTTATTAAATACATTTTGTTATGTAACGGGTACACACGATACGAAATTTTGATTTCTTAATTGCCGATATTTCGACCCAGTTACGTGGATCGTAGTCACGATGGTTTTTTAAAATGCCATAAATAATTAGATATACTAATATTAATCTTTGCCATCCAATCATCCAACCATCTTTGTATCCAAAGCAAGTTCGTTTTAAATTTTGATTTTATGATCAACAAGTCAGTTGTATTACTTTTCCTTTGAAGTTTTGTGTTATTTACTATATTTTACAATCAATAAAAAGAGCTATATCGTAATATTAGCCCAACTAACAAGTACAGAGTTATCTTTGTTTACAGATCTTGACACAATTTTGATAGGAACAGTCCTAATTAAACAAGAGCACGTTTTCGATTACGGCGATAGTACGGAATGTTCGTTTTATCTAACTGTTGGGAAGAATTCTCTGGATATTTATTTTAAATGTCTACGCACAAAAATAAACTACCCCTTAAAGTTTCACCAAATATTAATACTTTTCATAGCACTCGAAAATGTTTTTCATTTGACATTAAAATTTTTATATTAGAAAATCTTTTCTCTTTAAATAATAATTTCAGTAATTTGTATTTTTTTATGCATTGATAAATTAATGTAGCTATTACCAAATCATCCTACCTTCACTGTGTTATTTCTTATAACCTTTAAAATGTAATACGTGAGGGTTATTTATTCTTCGAGACAGGTCACACTCTCCCCTAACATTCGCGTTTTTTGTGACCACTGTTGTAGTTTTTATGTATTTCCATAAAACAGGTTCCATAAAACGTGTTCAAAAAACATACTCCCCGATAATAGTGAAAGTATATTCAGTTTTTGTATACTGATGTTATAAATGTATGCATTTTAAACCATGAAAAGCGAAATTTGTAGACGATTTTGTTTTATGGATAAACGAAATTAATGTCTATACACACAACCTTTTTCATGAATAAAACAAGATAAAGCTTCTAAAATATGATATACAAATACTGTCATTTTATTATAAATATAAAATCAATGTATGTAATAAATTACGTTTCGTTAAATTTTGAACTGGAGTAAGTTATCCAACAGATTGTTATGATTCTAAGAAAAAAACTACTTTATTTGTACAATTGTTCATTTTTATTAATTTAGTAAATAACAAAACGTAATCAATCGAAACAAACAGTTATTGTTTCAGAGATATTAGACAGTGGTGTGGTTTTCTTTCACTTCATTGTTTCCTACAATCCCTTTGTCTTTGTCAGTCGATTAACGTCGTGGGAATGATTTCGCCAATCAGATTGTTCTACGTGGAAACCTATATTTTATTCAATACCTGCTGAAGGTATTGAATGTATGAATCAGTGTCACTCACTCGCTTCAATATAACTATTTTAAGACTAAGAAAGCTTATAGAAATATTTACATGAGGTTTATGGATGTTGCCGAATGCACTTGGTTCGTTGTTTAAGACTCAGAGTTTTCGAGGTAAGCTCGAAAATATCTAATTTCGCAACATTTAGCTACTCTAACGCTACAAAACATAACTGTGCATATGAATCACATAGTTACAGATTAAAACATCAAATTGAGTTCACTAACGTCCAAACGACTCCAAACATGTTTATTAAGAGAAGTTTCTCTGCACGGAAATTGAAACAGCCTTAATCTTGGCAAGCAGATAAGCTGCTGATGTCTGTAGTTGCTGTATTCAAAATATACACGACTTACCCACGCAGGTGTGTTCAATTAAAAACGAGGGTATTACACTTAAGATATAATACACGTATTGACCATTGAGATTTGTTGATTGAATTAGTAAAAGGATGTCGGTGAGGAGTGGGGTCCAGGGTCGCGAGGGTCAGATCCAGTCGGCGCCCTTTGCGCATCAGCTGCTTCACGGCTCGTGTTCCTCATTATGTGTGAGTCATTCGGATGTTAATGCAATCTTTGTACTATCGGAAGCAATGAAATATAGGTAAGCACGATGATATACAAATATTTATAGGAATATTAACAGAATATATTTGTACTAATGCGATTTTTTAAATGTATACGGTTTAAGTAAGTTCGGCAACCTTGGCGCAGTTTGCGGGTAATTTTCAACCAAAATGCGTGTCATGACTGAAAAACGAGCAACCGATACTGTTAAAGCATATAAAAAAAGAAATTTGCATATATCGTCAAACGGTTGAAACTTTGAAATAGAATTTAACAAAATACAACACACTTTTAATTTTAGACGTAATGCGATAAATGTAACCTCGCAATGGATTACGACGGTGATTCCTCAAGATAAACTAAAATCATATAGAATGTATATCTATTATATAGATAGATAAAAGTATGAACAACGTGTACTTAGTTGAAACTGTAATAATGTGTAAGCTCGTTGAACTCTTAAAAAACTACATAACGATAGCCAATTCCTCTAGATCGATTAACGTGGGTGTGTTAGCCTTGTGGATTGAATGCCAAGACACGGTAATTAGCAATAAGTAATCCGTATTAGTAATCCGTTTTTTGGCCATATTTGAAGCTATAAATTGTATTCTATTATTATCTTTATGAATAATGCTGTTGGATTGCCACATAATTTAATAAATATATAATACTTTCAGTCTTCGACCAAATCAACGATTTCACGAATGAAGTACACTTATTTGTTTTTTAATTTGAATTATTGTTTTTATATTCATTAGCTCTATACCGGTAATAAATGAACAAATAGACAGCGCAGGTGAATGAGTGATAGGCAGTGATATCATTATCAGGGCAACTACGCAGTTTTATCAGAAAACTGTGGAATTTATCAAGTGTTTTATCGATCGATGGGATAGCTGTACAGTTTCACGGAACATGCACGATGTTGAAACAATTGGGCTAAATAATGGCTCGAAGACATGATATCGTAGATTTTAAGGGTTCCTTGGCATGTTCCGCATTGCGGTATTTTATCCAAATAATAAGAGAATTCGAATATAAATAGGCTACAGCAATGAGTAAACAAAAATGGTTTGTAATATAGTTTATTTAAAGTTTCTTCAGGTTTTCTTTAACCCTTTTCTTGGAATTCAATTAAAAATCTTCTTCAATGACATCCACAAACATATAAAACTATTGTACTTTATATCAACTTTCTATTGCGTAATTTAAAAGCATTCTATCTAATTAGAATCTAATTTGATCTACTACTAAAAATCAGAACTAATTATACTATATATTATTAATTCCTTTATATTTATACAGAACATCTGTATTCGATTCTGTATAAGAGCATCCGTATAGCACTATCCCAAAAAATATATATATAATTTGTCTATCTGTACAACTTACTAAGTTTGGAAATTAACAAAACGACTCTCATGCAAAGGTAAAGGCGCTCACAAGGATAACTATAAACATCCTCGGATAGCCTAAGGGTCGAAGTGGGTGAAATTTAAATTAATAACGGAAGTACTACTTTAACTAATTTACTAATATAATGTCTTTTGAGCGTACTACTATAATATTAAATTATGTTACAAAGTTTGGGATATACCTGACGCGTTTTACACTTTCTTCAGTTTTCTAAATCTTTACTCTTCGTACTCACAAAGCCTATTCAGGCAGTGGAAAGCTAATCCATCAGTATATTCAATACATAAAAGTAGGTATATGGACATTTACTATAAAAAAGGAAGCTGATTATTATGAAAAAAAACAATTGAATAATTAAGACCGATTTTTAAAACTGGAATCATAGGCGAAAACATATCCAGTGCACCAATAAGTGCATAAAAGTTAAATAATGTAAAAGTAAACAAAAACTTGTGTACTAACCACAGCAACGAGTTTCCCGCGCACCGTGATGCCGATCATCGGCGCAAACCTGATGGTCACGCCAGGCTCCACCACCAACTCCGCTTCCCGTTCTATTAACAGGTCATCGCGTAGCAAGTACGGACTACCCTCAACTCGCCACACAGTCCGCCCAAGCAACACTCCACCGGCCAACTCGGTTAAGTCAGAGGTCTTATTCAACAAGTAGGGGTCCGTATCACCCACTCTCACCTGCCCCTCACAAACACAAACACAAAACAACACTAACACCACCGTCCTCCACTTATATTTCGTATCGCTGAACTGACTATGCCGCTTTTGCACTCCCATGTTTAAAATACCTTATAAAGGCTAGCTCCTATAAGAAATATTCATTTCACTTTTACTAGCGGTCCTCTGTAACTTTAACACCTATCCAAACATTGAACAGGTAGGGTCCTCCTTGGCTGCATTGTCACGTCACAACACATTTTTCTTGAACTACCCGAAAGTGTTTTTGTATCAAGAATAAACGTAAATTTGATGGTTATCTCATGATATGCATCAAAATAACTAAACAAAGGTGGGGCACCGTATAATAAGCGAAAATGCGCGCGACCGCGCGACCGTTGAACAAAGTCGTTTGGCCGGTTTGGTTCGTGTAGTTCCTCCTGCCCTCCCACCTCTTACCTCATCATACCTATTTGTTTCAAATCAAAAGCCTCCGCCCCTCTACCTCAATTCAACTTTAAATTGTTCACTCATTCTTCCTCTACCTTTCACTTCATTTCACGTTTTCATTCACACCGGTCTTTGGAACCATTCCAATCAATTTTCCGTGTCTATTATAGATCAATAAAAACCCGCCAAAATGATAAAACATTATTTATCTGTTATTTCACATTTATTATTGTTATTGTCTTGTTGACCAATATTTAACTAAATATTGAATTTAAAAATTGTTAAAATCATATTGCAACAAGTTGCGTCTTATGTATGATTGAAATAAAAAGACGTAATTTTAAGGTTGCCATACTCGATAGTCGTGATTATTCATCAATTGTAAAAAAATGTTTGAATAAAAATTAAACAACTCCCAACAGATATAAGTTATTCAAAAAGTAAAAAATAATATTTACGATATGGCCCACAAAATGTGACAACACTAGTAATATTTTGATCTAAGCGTCCTCATGTGGAGGGACCACACCTTGAACATTTTTTCTTAAAATAATTTCCATTATTCGTAATGGAAAGTATTAGATAAATTTGGTATTTAATTAATTTAGTGCCTATCTATTTTTTTTACGTGAAGGTTTAAATTAATATTTTTTATGCAGGACGACCTGTTGAGAAACCTGACAAATTTGAGAAATTTCCTTTTAAGCATAAACAGTAAAATATCAATTAAAACGACCTCTTTTCATTGCAAATTATGAACCTTTGCTTCGCCACTTTTTAAATACTGTAACAAAATTTACGTCCACGGTTGATTAATAAAATCAGCACAATAAGAGGTCTAGAGAGCTGTTTTTTATAATAAATACAACTTCTCAGTTTTCTTCTCTACTTTATTTTCTATAGAATTTATTTCTAACCCGTATGAATTGCACCTACCGAGTGATTTGACTAAAATAGCATCTTATGTCGAATTCAATAATAAATATGAATTAATTTGCAGCATGCAAAAATCTTTTAATTTTAATAAATAATAAGGTCAAAAACAAACAAGATTCTCCACAAAATATATACTTTTGTATTAATAACTTAGATTAATATGTTTCTTTAATGTGGAAACATTGTATTTTCCTTCATTCACTATTGTCAATTGGTTTCATTCGTTTCGTTCGTTCGTTCTTTCTTTAGCATGTTCACTCGTCAACATTATTGATCCGTTTTTCATTTTGACTGACAAAATAATTCAATTTAAAGTAATTTGTGTTGAATCAAATAGTTCTAGTCCTTATATAAATACTCATCGATTACCAAGACACGTGAGTATAAATTGTTTGTGGTTATTTGCTATGTTTTTGCCGATCGGTTGGCGTGGCATCGTCAAGCCATGGCGACATCTTGTATTTCATTGTATTTATCTATTTATGTTTTGTGACCCTAGTATCGTATTTGGTTTTAGATCTGAAAATATATCACAATGAGCTCAGGAGGCACACGCGTGTACGTCGGTGGACTCGTGGAGGGCATAAAGAAGGAAGATTTAGAGAGGGAATTCGACAAATACGGCAAATTGAACTCGGTGTGGGTCGCACTTAATCCCCCAGGCTTCGCGTTTATAGAGTTCGAGAACATGCAGGAGGCGGAGGATGCGTGTAGCGCGATGAACGGTTTCGAGATGTTAGGCGCGACGCTGAAAGTAGAGCTATCTAGAAAGCGGGACGGGCCGCGTCGGGGCGGGAACTTCCGCGGCGGGCGCGGCGGCGGCGGCGGCGGCGCCCCCCGCCGCGGGGGGGCGGCCGGGGGGGACAACAGGGTGCACCCGCTCGGGGGGGGCCCCCCCCACAACCGCAACGGCCAGAGCAATGGCTATGGCTCCGGTAACGGCGGCGGCGGCAACTTCAGATCTCGATCACCTCTCTCCCGATTTTAATTTAATTCTAGTTTAAGTTAGGTTTAGTGTTATCGTAATCTGAAGCCTCCTTGTGTTAAGTTCAATATCTGCTAATACTGGGGGCTTAATGCTGAGATGAGTTCATTTGTGTCTATGTCCCTTGGAGTTAGAGGTAATGTACTTTTTTATTATTTAGCTATAGGTTAAGTACCACAATGCCTATTGCAAGGGTTTGATATCAAAAAACATGTTTATGACTATAATATCTGGGCTCGTTTTGTTTACAGACTCTTTTATGTATTAATGTTACTATTTGTAAGTTGTAAAAGAGTACTATTGATCTAAAAGCATGACAATAGTATATTGATCCTCTACGCAATGCTGTTGTCTTATAGAAAGAGTTAAAAATATCATACCTTAGACTACGAGCATGGATGGGTTATTGCCAAGAATTTTAAATATTGCTAACCCAGTCGTGCATATTCTCGGAGTGGTTTTAATAAATTCGATTTTGTCATTAATAGGCCCATGAGAATGGTGTCAACTTTATAGGAATTCAACATGTTTATAGTTAAATTGCATCAATCCAATTTATACTCTTTTGAACCCTTGTAGTATGTTTGTGTGTTTTTCAATTGGACCTACTTATGCAAACAGGAACCAATCCACTCACATGCCAAGATCATTAAAAATGTTGATGATTTTCAACAATAACATATTTATAAACATAGACCAAATTATTTTGTGCAATATCGTAAATAGATTTTATTAAAAATAACCTAAAATTTTACAGTATACAAAATTTTGCCTGAAAATGTACTTTTTCTCAACACTGTCGTTGTGTGGATTGGTTCCTGTTTGCATAAGTAGGTCCAGTTAATCCTAACTATTGGCTTAACCTTCGTGTGTTGACTATGTACGGACTTGACGTCTAGTGACATTTTCTGTTAGCTGACAAATTTGATGAAGATTTGTTAATTAAAGTGATTATTCAAAATATCATTTAAATCATATATACATTAACATATTTTGCATATTAATGTGTAAGTCAAAGTTAAGATGACCTAAATCCTTTGTTTGTAAATGATTTCACTTGAGCAACACACCTGTAGAATAAATTTCACAGTTCAAAGTTTGGTAAGTTATTATTTTGTTTCTGAAGATATCTTGACCGTAAATTTAACTCTTTGGAAATCATATACATACTAATGTTATCATTAGATATTTGTGTGTGGATGGATCACTTAATGTTCAATAGCTTGAAGGGTCTTAAAGCCATGAAGTTTATGAGGATGGTTAAATCACAATTTAAATCATGAGGTAGAGCTTTATTGTGTGGTCATAATCTGTAGAGATTGCAAAATATCCACGTTCAATTTGAGAATGTACTTGCATATGATTTGAGATTTGTTATGGGTGTTAATGGGTTCCAGTGAACATTTAACATCGGGGCTGAGCTCAAATTCCATCATGAGCATAGTTTTGGCTATCAAAAAATATTAAGCAGTCAAGCTATTTGTGCATAGTTATTAGAAATATCATATTCCATCAATTTGTCACTTAGGAATTAGTAACATGGCTTTTTATAAATATTATTAGTGCAGAAATGATTATTCACATTTTCATAGGTTGCAATTGTGTTTTTGGGTGCTGGGTAATTGTGATTGAAAAAAATCATTTGTTATATACCAGTTTTCAAAGATAACTTTTCTGTGACCTAATTAGATAATAAAAAATTGTGTGCGAGTGATATTTATGAGTGGGTTTATTACATCTGTCAATAATTACTTTAAAATCATTACAAGTTGCACTCCCAGGCGTGCTTTTGTCATTTGGTATTCTTAACAGCATTTTCAATACAATAAATTGCATTGTATGCTGTATTCTCCATGTTGCCATTTATATTGTTACTGAAGGTTTCGTCTTTGCTTTAAATGGCAAATGGCAACATGGAACTTTAGTAAATCTGTTTTTAATATAAATATGTCATGTATCTAAGTTTATAATTATCTATTCATTGAATTTGACAAATGTGAAGTATAAGTCTTCAGCAAAAAGGACAAAGCTTGCTGTTGGACATCAGTCTGTCATAATTTGAATAACTCATATTTAATTTGTATGACATTATTTAAGTACAGTAGTGAAGTCTTAGCTATCTTTTATTTTATTGTTAAAGTGTTTGACAAAGTTGGGCACCATTTGTACCTCAGACTTTGAATGTGTAGTGTCAGAGAGAATCATAATTATTTTTTGATACAATCGGTTGACAGCTATGGTTCGTTGGTCATTCTGTCACCCACGTGACTGAAGGGTATCCACGGTGGATATCTATAGGGGGCCGTAATGATTCACCGTCAGGTTGTCTGCATGCTTGTTTGCTATTACAACTTTATAAAAAAGTTTTGAGTGTGATTCTGAAAGTATAAGTAGTCAGTCAGGATTTCAAACCAAATCAACTTTATTGATTAGGATGGTCCTGTTACAGGAGATACAAAACAAATGGCATATCAGTACTTGCATCGAACAAGACAGTACGTCTGATTAAGGGCATTTCGAGTTATCTTTGAAGTTGTGTGAAAAATGCTTCACAACAGTATTATTGACGTGTATTTAGAACCAAACATTCCTAAGATTCCTAAAAGTAGTAACTGTTATGTCAATGAAACAAGTATTTTGAAGCACTATTTTGGCCTACTCTGAAAATGTGCTGATTTAATGTTACATCCTTCTTTGATGTAGATGTTGATATATGAGAATGGCCCAATGACACATTCAATGTCTAGGTATGAATGTGTCAATAATGATAAAACAAAAATCTGATCTAATTGAATAGGTTTTATTACTTATTTCTATTTTATGTGCAAGGAACTATTAAGTTTTCATTTATGACTTCCATACACGTCACTTGTATCACTTTTTCAAGCTTAGGATCAAAAATTTGCATTATTTCTGTTACTTGAGAATAATTTAACGTCAACTTAATACGCAAGTTCAGCATTGTTTCAGTATGTGTGTCTGTAATTGTTTCATGTTCACGTAGAATCAGTTAATTGTCTTATTCATTTGACATTGTCAGGTTCTTATAATCCTTTTGTTACAGCTCCTTGGAATTATTTTATCTCGAGTCTGCTGTTGCATCGAGAGCACTCAAGAACAATTCATTTGGACATTAACATTATACCTTAGCACCCTTGGACTACAATTACCTTAAATATAATAAAAAAAAAACAATTATTCCGACTCGCGACTTTTATTTGATCAATATGAAAAGACCTACATAATTAAATTAATCTTACAATTATACGAGTAAATTGTTAATTAGGATATTTTTCTATGAAGGACTGCTTAGACAAGCCATTAGTAGTTCCATCTTGTTCAAGAAGTTTTTGCCTTCCATTCTTTCTAGCTTGATTTCCTTGAAGGCTCCACCGAGGTTCTCCCACTTCTTGTCTTGGACCAATTCACTGGCGAAGAAATCCTTCCTTGGCGATTGTGCAATGAACACCTGCATGCCCACTGAAGGCTCGCATCTGATCGCTATCATTCTGTCACCTATAACAAAATATTGTTATAATGAGGAAATAATACACATTTTTGGTTATAGCGTGTTGTGTTGTCCTAAAGCCAAACAACAAATTACCTTAAAATAGTATTGTGATGGAAAACAAATACAATCTTAATCTACTGTGAAATAGGTTTTTTATAAATTACCAAGAATTTGCTTTTAGGAGTGTCAAGACCCACTAATGGAAACAACACTCTGGAAGCAAATACGAGCAATTAACATTTTACGTACAAAAAGAACCGTAAATAATAAAAAATTATAATTTTGCAGATAATCTGGCACAGTTATGTGGACTATTTACAGTATACATTGATTATAATTTCAAACACCAGTAGCATCGGGACTATGCTTCAGTCTTACTTCAATTGGAAGACTGAAGTGGGGGCAAACACAGCTAGTCTACTTAATCCTTCCCTCTAATCCTATCACAACAGATATGTAAGTACAAAGTTGTGGTAAAACACAAGTATTGTTATGTTACACTCCGGGATTCACAGACTTAAATCTATATGCCTTGTTGTAGTGACTGCATCAGTCAAAAGATGAGCTCGCTCAATGCAAGTTCGCATGAAGGAGAGGTAAATGATGCAATTTTAATTATTTAAACCTATGGTGCCCACACTCATCTTACCGTTGGGTGAGGCGAGCAGGCAAGATGAGGCGTTTCCCAGGGGTTCCACAGGACCGGAGCCCATGTGAGAGCTGCTGGCCAACAGCTGCCAGCCCATACAGCGCCCCACCGCTTGGACCGCAGTCATCTGATGCTGGTAAATCTGGTACAAACAGTAATATTATATTTATACAGAGAACATTAAATAAACAGATCCAACGGTGGTATTTTTTCTATAGAATGTGGTAAAATCACTATCAAGTGCCACCTGTCTCTGGCTTATAAGAGTATATTTCCTTGCCTGATTTGAAGGAGTTAGGTTGGACTGTAAGGTTATGTTTGAGCTAGTCAAGCTAATTGGATGTTAAGTATTCACTGTTCTGTACTCGATGTATTATAAATACTCTTTTAAACAAAATATGGGTTAGGGTTATTGAGAGGAATAAAACTTAAAAACACAATTTTGTTTCAATTATTTTCTCTAAGAAATATTCCTGTCCATAATAACAATAAGCAAAAAAAAACAAACTAACCAAAGGGCGCTAGACCCACATACTTTAAAAACTGAGAAGTCTAGCTACAATCCAGTGTTGGCTAAGGCTTAACATCATTTCTAGTATTATCCCAAAGATTTTAACTCAAAATTATAAACCCAAGAGCCGGCGTGTAGTTTGCGACCCGGTGAAGTTTTACCCAAGCTATCACTAGATGGCGTGTGTGACTGCAATAACATGACATGCGCAATAACTGTTAAGAATTGGGTATAAAAAAATACAAGTACGAATTAAACCTATATGTTTT
>DWRA01002968.1:0-12861 GCA_018250295.1 Spathilepia clonius
AATGTATTTAGATACACAAATAAAAAATACCTTTCGTAATTTACTTTACGAGATATTCCTAAAGCAAACAACAAAAAGACTTATGCGTTTGTTGTAAGTATGTTTTGTAATGAATATTAATTTTAATGTAAAATTCAAATTGATGACATACAATAATTGACACGTACAGAATTACCTTCAACCTAAATATCTAAAGATGGTTAAAGGGTAAGTAACATGTAATATTTAAGAATCAACTATTTTCTAAAAGAAATATTTTACTAATGTAAGTAGAGGATGACAAAATAAACTTAATTTTATATTTTACCTCAGACGATGGATGTTATGATCCTCACGATATTAAGTTTCTTACAACATCTGGGGTAAATATATTCAATATAGATCGAACCATTTATGGGGAGGACGTCTTTCAAATGTTAAAGGAAGCGATCATTGCATCAAATGATTTACATGAAATGTATCCAGATAAATATTACAGACCTCTAGGTTTAGCTGTGACTATGACGATTACAAAACTTATTGATATTGATGATAGAGTAAGTAATTAATAACAAAAATTTAATACTGTATTTAACTATACTAGGTTTATATGAGGTTTATATGAAAATAAATATACATATTTTTCAAGGTCGACCTTATAATTTTAAAGGATGTCAAAAATTTAGAAGGCTTATTAGAATTTAAAAAGCATTATAGAAATAAGAAGTCGGTTTTAATCATGCCATGGATTGAGACGAAGAATATGATAGATCTAAATCAGATAATTAAGGTAGTCCGAATTTTTCTTACTATTATAATGGTAGCAAGTAACATATAAATATTTATTTTTATGTTACTAATTATTTAATGATAGTTTTCAGATGGCCTTGTGATAGATGATAGCAATAGAGTGGAGGAGAACTGTTGTAAAATTAATTTATGTAAACAGGTATAAGATTTGCTGCAAAATAAATATAGATCAGTTACTGTATCGTATTAAATAATATTTATTTCAGGCTTTTAAACCAGTATTTTATGCAATAAAAAGCTTCATAGAAGATTATACAGCGTCATCAGCCGACGAAAGGAAGGTTTTTGTTGTAGCTAACAAAATAGTTACAGACAAACTTGATGGAGTTATACTATTAGACAATAATAAAGAAGTGAGAGGAGCGCTAAGAAGAGGACTAGTAAAGTCACTGGTTATAGCGATAGATATTGTAGAAAATGCTAACAATAATAAAGATTCATATAAATTAAGTACACAGGTAAGCATTGGCATTAGCATATTTTAGCATGATCAAGAAGTTGGTTTAATTCTGTTCAATATTGAATTCTGAGAAGGCGTGCCACTTTAGTTTTTGATGACGCATTTTTACTATACGCTTGCGGCAAGAAAAAATATAGGTGGGAATCTTGCATAATGTATCTGAGGGTACTCTGTTCTGCTTCAAAAAGTATGAAAAATACTAATCATTAATTTGGTGTAATGGAATTATACTGGTATTTAATAATCTATCTAATATTTTTACCAACGATTGAAATAACGAGTGTAAGAGTATTGCTCATATTCAACGAGACGGCCTGTGTTTGGATACAAATATCCAATGTCGACATTAGGAAGTTATTTATTTATTATTTTTAAAAGCTTGATAGATGGCCTGCAAAGTGAAATCATCAAATTTTTACTTCCAGCCAAAAATACCACTACTACCACCAAAATCCATGGCTCTATCAGCGTGTTTGGCAGCTAAACTAAGTGGAGCAAGTGCAATTATTGTGCTCACTTCAAGTGGCTCATCAGCTCGACTGGTCGCTAATGGAGCACCTCCATGTTATATCTTAGCTATAACTACTAGAAAGGAAACAGCAAGACGCTTACACTTGTATCGTAAAGTCATACCTTTGTTATATAACCGTTAGTAACATCAATTTTCATGTCATATATTTTTTAATTTAGAACGAAATTAGACGAGGAGATAAGAGGAACAGTTCCTGTGACGCGATAATCATATATTTATACCTCCTGTGCATGAGATAGAACACTTGTAAAAAACAAACTATCTTACCATACTTTTCAAATCATGATACAGCAGCGCCGTACTACTGTAATGACTTATAATATTTGTATATAGTAGTGATGCTAATGCACTTAAATATCAAAGAGGTAGTTCATCTAGTTCGATAGTTTATTCAGGATTCTAAATTGTTCTTTATAAAATTTCAGATAACAATAACATGGATTGGCAGCAAGAACGTTGGAATCGTATTCAATTTTGCACTTCAGCTGCACTTCAGATTGGTATCTGCCTTTACCAAGCTAAGGTCGTGATACTAGCTCCATCTAGTGAAGAAATTGGATATTGCAATAGTTTACAAATTATCTCTATGCCTTTGAAATGCGACAACATAAAATTTTAAATCTTTTTGTATTACAGTTATATAAAGCGCAATAAAATTTTGTACTTCTATATATTGAAAGATTCTCCGGAGTTTCAAATTAAAACTGCTATTCTTGATGATAAATTTTATTCATTTTCACTTTTAACAACCAGTTCGCTTCGTAGCTCAATGACGACTGACTCTCTCTTTTGTTGTCACCTCACAAGAAATAAATTAACAAGAAGGTAGATGATCAACTGACTAACATTACGTCATCTATTGAAGTCAAAATTGAGCTATTAAGGATTAATATTAACAACAAACATAATAATAACAATAAACATATATAAACATATCCTAAAATATAATTAAAATCACAAAGTATTACGGTGTGTTAAACTATATTTATTATTTTATTTTATACAAACATCCGTAATAATTTAAAAGTTTCAATACTTGTGTAAACAAATTGATCAAATATACTATAATAAGATTAATATTTTATAGAAACCAAAACATGAATTTCCATAAAGCTAACAATATTATGATTAATTCCATGACATTTTAAGTTTCTTAGTAGATAGTTATAAAAGAAGATAGCTTTTAATTTAAAACTCGTGATTAAGGTACCTACAAAATCGATTTGTTTCAGTTGTAATAACTTTTAATATGTAATGAATCAAATATTTTCATTCATAACAATAATATAAATATTTCACAATGATATAATTCCTCTAAGTACCCGTGTTTTATTTCAAATGGTAACTCTTATTATTATGAGCAGACAATAAGAATAATAGACTGCAGACAGATCTAAAGACTTTATTATGGAAGAACAGATTACAATGGTAATCATTAGATTGCTTAGCTTGACACAGTCCGTTTTCATGAAAGAATTAAACGCATTGATAGAGCCTGTATGCGAATTTGAGCAAATAATATTGCGGAATTGATACATTTTAGTACGTAACGGAATATTTTTTTCTATACCGATATATCAGCACAGTTAACACCACACCTTCTCTTTCATTGAATGCCGTAGGAGGTGACTAAACTAGCTTCTCGCTATGAAATAATTCGTTTACTGTGATTAAGTTAGTTACAGTTAGATTACGTTAAAACACGCCTTTCTCTGATCTGATGGATGAATTGGCACACAGAGCTCTGTATCGGGTTGAAGTAATGCCGATTGTCGTTTATGTGTGACTGTATTACTAATACTACATAACCAATAATGCCATGTCATTAACGTTTCTAATTGTATTTGGGGATAAACAAATGCAATTATTGTATACACTCGATATCGGCAAAATAAACGCACTCATAGTCAGCACTCGCCTGTTTGCGCTGAGACATTCAGAATTAAATAGTCTGTGCACGAAAACGCTGATTCGAAGACTTGCGACGAAACAATAGGACAACAAGTCCAAAATTTACATTTCTATTAATTCAAACCAAAACCAAATACCTACCCCCTAACTATTTGAATTGAATGCGAATAAGGGGCTTGTCCGATGGCAGGCGGTTGCTGAGAATGTTTGTGTTTAGAATCTTTAAGTTTCAAGACACTTTGAAGTATAATTGCATCGCTGGGCCTGAGGTGATTAGCCCTAGAAACTTTCTGTTTTCTTGGTAGTGGACTTTTATGCGTTAGGTAATTTAGATTAAATAAATAATCAAAGTTTTTAACTTCTATCTACACTGATTACGTACTTACAAATAACAGTACTTACATATTATGTTACAATTGTGGGACAGTCAGTAAAATAAAACATTTAGATACAGGATAGTAATTACATAAATCGCTTTCAACTCGTACCTCGCTTGCCGTTAGCTGTCAGACAATACTATAAAGGGTTAGGTTTGTGTATTCAGCGTTACCTAAGTAACCAGATTAGTGTGTTTACAATATTAATAAACAGTTACTGTTAGTACTGAATCCATTATATGATAAACTTTTGGACAAACATCGGGATTGACAGACGGTTTTAGTGTGTTGTTCCAGTTGAAAGGGTTATTGTCTTTATAGTAATTAACAAATTAAAGGAATTATTATCCCATTTTGACGTACCATTAAAATTTTAATGTATTTGTAGTTCGTGTAAAGCCTAAAATTAATGCTTCGAAGAGCACATTAAGCCGTCTGTCCTGATTGCTATTATTCGTCATTAAACGAAGTCAGAGCTGTTGTGGCCAATCTAAAAAATCGAAAAATGGTTATGTATTAACTCGTACTTTCGTACACCAATTATTGTATTATAACTTGTTTAATGAGTATAAAAATAATTTATCGACCTTGCCTGTATTTAATTATCATTCTTTTCTGAGAAAATAATGTATATAAATATAAGATATAAAATTGTACAACATACAAAAGTTACACAAATATTATCCACTCGTAACTTATAAAAAACGAAAACCCAAAAAAACTTAAATAAAAAATGCACCTCCCATACGAGCATAAAGACCCAAAACGTAGTTACAGGACAAAAGGACCCCCGAAACTAAGAACAAATAGTCTGTAAAGATGTGACGTTTCCAAAGAATAAAAAGAATTTTCAGTGAAAACTCGTCATAATTTTCTGCAGTAAAAAAGATAAAGTAAAGCTCGCATTACAATTTCGTGCAGTGAGACTGCATTGTGTTTGATGGGCAACGTACGTGAGTAAAGATCCGTGTACACTACCCGTTATATATTAAAAAAGTTTCGTAATATATTTCAAATTGATTGATTTGAATTGTTATCTGTATGCTAAGTTTTTGATCATTGTTTGATCGTAGCAATTTATTTAATAAATAAAAAAACATTTGAATGTGGTAGAAACTTTTTTTAGTGTGAATCGATATCTTATAACGAAAATATTATTGCCGTTGTGCTTTGGTTTGAAACCTGTGGTAACGGAGACATACTTATCTCAGGCCTTGCAACTTAGTTCTCAGTGCTACCAGAAAGCGAATATGCTTTGCTACCCATGTTCGCCTCCAGAGCGATGGGCAGCAGTAGCCATTTACCAGCAGCTCATTACGCGTTTGCTACTTCTATAATAAAAAATAACACATTGGAAAAAAGTATTATTATTTTATTGTTATCAATAAAACCGAGATGGAACGGCAATCGCAATCATTTGTGTACAAGGCTTCAAAACACCACACTGTCATGTGGTACTCTTAATGTCAAGTTTATTCTGTTTGATTCTTCATACACTTTGGATAGTGTGTATACTTCTTAAGTTTGCAACGTATAATGTATCGTGTTACTAACTGACGACTCCTTACGAAAATCGCTGTCGGTATTCTGGAGTTTTATTTATATTACTATTTGTTTTGGTAAAAACAATAAGTTTAACATTTACGCCTGTTATTAATAAGTAATCAAATATACAATATACAGTGTTTTACCAATTAAACATCTAAAAATTATTACTTCTGCTTACTAGAAAATGGTGTTACAAATAAAACTAGTTAATAAGAATAAGAACTAAATTAATAAGAATCTTTAAAGATTTTTTTAAATAGTATAATAATGATACTGAAAAATAAAAAATAATTACGGTATTTGAATGCTAAAATGTAAGCAATTATTTGTTTTAAATTTGTAATATTTTAGTTGTAGTATTTTTAGTAATGACAATTTCTAGTGATTACTTATTACAATTCCAAAATGTATTATGAAATTTGTGTAATAAAACGCGTTTTTTTGTTTGTAATGTATCTTGTATCGTATTGTATTTTTACTCGTAAAATTGGTAATTTTATGCCAAATTTTGTTCGTTCATAGTCAAGAATTGGATAATTTCATTAAAACATAGTGCAAATTCGTTACACAGAGGAGTGTAACCCGACGATTTTCAGAATAGTCCCTTTTGTTGAAGGACCCGCTAATGTCACGTGAAATAAGACTAAAACAGGGATATTAAGATGAGAGGTGCCTTTGAATCCCGCCTTAGCCGAAAAGAGTGCACGATGACACTCGAATGTTACAGGCAGCCCTAGGGTTGCCAAACTTACTGTATAATTATGCAAAAGTATTATAATATATTCTGACTTACGTACCACAATAATATACGTACTGAACAGATACATATAGATAAAAGATTACATCTTAGTTAGACAGCTTTTTTAAAGTATAAATTATCTACATATATATCGTTCATTTTATAAAATTTATGAACGATACGATATTCACGTTTAACGTGATTCTACGTTTGTGTATTTAAATTTAATAAAAAAAATCCAAAATATTCGTAAACATAGTTTTTTTTTGTAAATACAGATTGTATAGAGAGTAAATATAATTAAAAAATAGTTATCAAATTATATTTATTTCAACGTAAAGACGCTAAGCAAAAGTAACAAGTAACTAAAATGATTTGGCTAGTTATAAAGTATATTTGTTTTAGTACAGAAAAAAATAAATCATTCAAAAATTTGTTGGCAACCCTAGACGTCCCCATAGATTTACGTTATATAAAGACGCGTCACATAACCTTCATGACATACCTAGAAGGTTGAAATTTGATTAAATAACACGCCTTCCTGAGTTGAAACAACTTTACAGTATTCCTTACTATATCCTGATATTTCGTCTCATGAAGACAAGTCGCGTAGTTCTTATTTATATTATACTAGGGTTTAGAGTTTAAATTTCATATTTTCGTGGATTTTATAAGATATGTATTGTTACTTCTATATCATCCATCTCTTATATTTGAGTGCACTGGAGGTCGGCTGGTACGTTTTATTTGAATGGTTAAATCAATTTTTTTATTTTTGATTTGCAGTCAGGTGGAGTATGTAGATTTTGGAATTTCAATTTTTTAAGACGTCTGGTGTAGGTTTGGGGAGTTTGTCTGGGAGTATACTTATCTACGTACGTGATAGCTCTACGAAATTATTTTTGACATTAACTTCAGTACATTGTATTTTGTATTTTGAATTTAAATTATTTACTTTTAAAATTAGAGTCATTATTTTAGTATTATCAAGTGACTCTTCTACTTTTATATATAATTTATGTAAAGCTGGATGTTGGTTATTATACACAACGACACCGTCAAACTTCAACTTTTTTCACTAAAAACCTTGGCACATCTTCGTTTTTTAATCGATTTCAGAGGCAAATGTTTTTCTCTATGTCAATGGCTTATTTTTGAGTACGCATAACAGCGCAAGGCTTGACGAATTTAGCATAATGAGATGTCGTACATTTGTCTAAATTGTAGAACGAACATCGGCCATATTTATAAGCAGTCAAGTTTTTGTTTTATAATAATTACAAGTTTCATTGTTGTTACGCAACCAATTTTAATTTACCTGGCCCTATAATGAGCACTTTCTTAACATATAACCTAAAATCTAGTCGCTCGAAGTCGCGGATGCTAGTTTAGAAAAGGGAGATCTCCCGCCGGGCTAGGTGATCATACCCGGGGAGCGGCCGCGCGCCGACAGTCTCAGTTCGGAGCTTGTATATATTCAAGATGTTGAGAAAACTTCGATAACGTGATTCAGAATGCAGTGACGCCATCTCTTGATGAGTTGCGGGAAGTCGCCACACTAGCATACAATATTATATAAACAGAATTCCTTATAAGTATCTGCTGAAGCTTAAGCTGAATACAAGCTGAAATAAAGATGATCAAACGAAGTCAAGACATAAATAACAAAATAGCTTAAATAAAACATTCTTAGATCGGGATAGAAGCAGGCAGGTACTTGTAAATTAAACATCAGGCAGACAGGATAGCGTTACGTGCCGGAATGCAGCGGAGCCGTAAAATTCCCAGATGGGTTTTGTTAGTATTAGGGATGCTTTAGCTTGTATTCTTGTGGTCAATATTTATGAACACGTTGTACAGAAATCAATATTCACAAATGAGAGTTTTCTTATGACAGTGATACGAGCACAGCCTGTATGTGTTAACTGATCGCTGTCATCCATTATTAAGAAAAGAAACATATAGAAAAGAAATATAAAATACAAATTAAACACACATATTATTTTATAAAATTTACACAGCAAATGAAAACACCACGCGGACGTTTAATAGCTGTTTTATTCAAAAATTCGCTACACAGCAGTTTTGCGCGGCTACGAAACCGTTCGCAAACTCAGCGGAACATAATCGCAAGTCGGACGGTAACAAATCGACGTAAGTTCTCTGCAATAGCAGCGAAAATTGCGAACAGTTGTACACAATGCGAATAGAAATTACGTCACGAATATCCTTTATTTACATTTTAATTTCTACACGTGTAGCGTGTGCGTCGCGGCGGATGAAAAACGCTCCGCGAATTCTAAGCCTAACTCGAATTGCAAATAGTTTTTCGTTAATAGTTAATAGTTAATGCAGGTATTCGTATTTATTTAGCACACCTCTATTACTATGTTGGTTTAGAACATCACTATAAGGTACCCATTGTTTCTTTAAACACTTCAATAAAAATGCAAATTGTGTCTACGCGTGTTTTGGAATTGACTCCGCAACTAGTTCTTTTGAAGTAGATTTAGAATCGAATGTTTTCTTAGGCTTTTCCTTGCAAATAAATGGTTGTTTAACTTTTATAGGTTTTTAGTGTCAATGGATCTTTAATAAATTATAGAGGTAGTAAAACCCTTCGTAAGATAATAGCATTTTAAAATGCTACTGTGTTCTAGTTTTAAGGCTGTTGTGTAATTCGGAGACGCAAAAGGCATTTGGAATTAAATTAGACAGAAATGAAGAATTTTTGAAATGCACGTCCTATTTTACGTCAATAAAATTGTACATCGTATGTATATTGAATTAAAAAAACCAGTCATTTCTAAATGAAATAAAAAAAACAAATGGATTCCAAACACGATGAGAAGCCACGTGGGAAATTATGGAATGCCTATCCGGATGGCGCGCCACCGAATTTGGTGTGACATTTTAGAACGCATTGATGAAAATTGCTACATTTTACCGCCCGCAATGTATTGGATGCCATTCACTGCCGCGAACCGTTTTTACGCTATTTAAAAAAATGCTTTGCGAATTTACACCTGCACAAACGTTTTTACTCCAAATTTTATTACTCTCTTAATTACTGGGATTAAAAAAACAATTGGTAATGGATGTTGGCGAACTATCGCGTTATTTTGTTATGAAATACAGTGAGATGAGATCCAATGTGATGTAATAAAAATAAGGTGAAATATTACACTGTTAATTACAATTACAACATAACATACAATTTTTCAGTGTAGGATTTTTATAAATTAATGTACCAACTATTTTAGTCTTTTTTGGATACAGTAATCATTTCAAAAAGTTATTTTTTTGTGCGTGCAAAGTCAAATATTGTCTGGTATATAATCTATCTAAACTATTGTAAATACATTGTTTGTAAGTGTGTTCGAGTATTGCGAGAAAACTACAGAACTGATTTGGATGAAAACTTATGTTTCATACTTACACAAAACGGTATATATTTTATTCCCAAACAGTAACGGAAGCCGAAGATATATAAAAAAGTCTTTATTCGTATTAAATAACAGGTAATTTTTAAACGACTATATAGATGCCATGATATGACAGATTAATCCCTGATGGATAGATTATTATTAATAATCGATATATCCGATGTTTGTCGACCAAATATCAAAATTTCATTGTTTTTAGTCGGCAGAAACTGTCAGTTGTCGATCTTTGATAGGGAAAACATTAATAGGATCTATTTTATTATTAACCAGCGAAAGAAGTGAATACATTGATACATTTTATATTTTTTTTACGTGAACTTAGCCTTTTAAAGTAGTTACATCTTTATCACAGACAATTTAATTAATTTGCATAGATATAAGAAATAACGCGTCAGTGAAGTATCAAGTGGTCACTTCTCCCCACTTCCGCCCATCTTCAGTTTAATTCGAGTCGGAAGGGGGCGCCCTAACCGCAACATGCTATGAGAGCTTCTTATAAACTCCTATCAATCCTTCCACGCTTTGACTTCGTGAAATACGAGTATTGCGACGGCTTTTATAACTAATTGTTTTTTATCTTGTTTATTTTTAATAAAAAATCGTTGGGGAAAACATGTAGTATATACTCATACAGCAAAAGTTTTATACCTGATTTATACTGGTTTTTTGTTTTTAAGTATTTAGGTATTTTGGTTTTAAGAGGTATTCTAAATCCAGCAACTTAGTATCAATGTATTTGTGATAAGATTGTAGTATTCATTGATGTCTAATAGAAAAGTGCATAGCTTTGTGAAATGTGTACATCATAACTTATGTATAAAGTTAAGTACCATTAGTATACCAATACCATTCGTATGAGTGACCGTGATACTTAGATATGATTTCGATACGATAACCCACTAATCTGCATGTAAAGGGGGATGCTCCAAGTCTTCTCCAGGTATGAAAATAGGGAATTGTGCTCGTTCGTATATAGACGGTTGTACGAAAACAACTTTCCATACTTTGCAGCATAGTTAAGACGAGTCGCTTAGCAGCAATCCAACATTAAATAAGATTTCAGTCTTACGTTGAATCAGCTGGTCCTGGAACTATTCCTGTAATCCTGTTACGATATATCGCATCGATAGACTATTCGCTTTTAAACGAATATCTTTTCACCGGGATGTGGAGATTCTCTTTGATTGAATAGAAAATTTATATTAAGTTCTACCATGGAATGGTTTCTTCTATTGAATCTTTTTGAAATGCTCTCATTGTAAGATTTTATTGAGCCTGAACTAATTTAGATGGAGTAATTTAAATTATTTAGAGGGATAATTTCTTGTTTTAGTTTTAATACATCTAATATCTAATATCTAATATATTCTTGAATAACGTATAATTCTTCAAATGAGCGTGATCAATCTTTGTATTTACGTAATGCTTAGGCATTTGGTCATTTGTTCTTTGGAGTATGGCTTAGAGAAAAAATAAGTAGGTATGCAGTTGTGATTCTTTACTTAAAACATAAAAAGATATGCTACAGAAAAATACGTAGAATGTTTAGAACATGTCACTAATTGTATCAATGTCGTTATGTCACTTTTATAACACTTTATTAATAAACGACGAGATTTTACCTTTCTACTCCAAACAAATTGGTATTAAAAACTACGAAGTAAGCTGAGACAAAGTACGCCTTCCAATTCAATTATGTAAAGGAAAATTGATGAGGCAAACAGAAAACATTTTGCCAAAGCAACTTTTAATTCGACACAGGCATTCGCCCGGTTAAGTGGGTGTTCTAGTAAAATTAAATATACCCGAACGAAGCTAGGGTATTCTAATGAATATTAATGGCCAAAACTCTTGGAATCAGCCTTGACATGGGCTGGGAAACTCCGAGCCTTATATAAATCACGCTTAGAACAGCCTACGGGTGCTCTGTTTGGCGCCGACTTTGGTTGAGACGATAAGAAACGTAAAAGATGTTGCTTTTTTTAATACGTAATGTTTAACTTTAATTTTAAACAACGTCATCTATTGAGGAATTATCAATTGTACAGAGTTACATTATCTTTTATACTGTGGTATATGCAAAAACTATCCCTCCAATGTATGTAACTATGATGGCATTAACAAAAACTGGTGCGCTCGTAACATTTCCTAGTGGATTTTTAAATTAAAACTACTAGGATTTATATATTGTACTTTATATATAACTTACTTGAATATAAAAACGTAAGATAAATAATGTTCAAATCAAGCTATAAGTTAAAGAATAGTTCACGTACCTGCTGGTTAATTTAACAGAATCATAATTCACAGAAAAATTAAAACTTTAGAATTCACGTTCACCTGCTTGTAATAGTATTTCCCTTATTATCTTCAATAAATTATGAAAATTTAAGCGTTTTGTATTTCAGATAATATTAATACCAGTGACCCAGATTAGGGACACCAAGTAGAACAAACTAAACACCTACAAGGTCTAATAATAGACTATCTCAAGTGCGAATATAATTTTATATTCTCGTATCCAATGGAGAGTAATCGATTGTTCCCGTGTGGCCATTTTTCAATGTTTTTGCTAGAGATTTTTCTTGTTTCCCAATTTGATTACTATGTATAGGGGTTGGAGGGAAAGTTCTGTCATATTTTAAATAGGCGGTTAATTTTGCTAACAAATTAAAAAACTATCTAGTGAGTCATTCGGTTTTAGTTTTATTTCTTAGCTGCTGTATAATATATAAAAGTAGTCCTTATTACCATTCATCACTTGTGATATTTATAGAGAAAAACATGTCAATAGATAAAGTGCATTTACGACACTGCATTTTGCATGATTTCCAAAATGAAAACAACGCACCAGTTGCATCTGAAAATTTATCTGCGGCATTTGGAAAAGCTATTGTAAATGTTCGTATTTGTCAAAGATGGTTTTGCAAATTTCGTGCCGGGGATCTGAGCCTTCAAGAAAGTGATCGATTTGGACGACCATCCAAGATCGACAATGATGTTTTATACATTTTGTTATATAACGGGTACTCACGATACGATGTTTTGATTTCTTAATT
>DWRA01002969.1:0-12861 GCA_018250295.1 Spathilepia clonius
GAAGACATCTTTAGGAAACATGTGTACATGACAGAGTTCTTAAAGTCCTAAAAGGTGTGTGAAGTCTTTAAATTTGTACTTGGTCGACGCGGTGGCCTGTGGTCTATATCCCTTTCACTCTGAGAGGAGCTCCGTGTCCAGCAGTGCAACGGTAATGGTTTGACGAAGTAGAAGATGCATAACTTTAGTTTAATTGAATACAATCACTATTTTTGAGTCTACAAAATTTTGTTTTTTGCTGAAGGTAGTAGAACTCTAGCCGTTTAATTCTGTAGGCATCGCAACTATATTAGTTCTGCCTAATGGCATCATTAAGCACTGCTGCGTTCTGATTTGAAGGTTGTGGTAAGAGACTTACACTGACAGGAGTCATCCAAATTTAAACCTCAGGATCAGTGGCCGACTAACTACATATAAGTAAGTTAACTTAGTATAAGTTAGTTAATTTAGTATACTTATACTTAGTATAAGTTAAGTCGGCAATGCATTAGAATTGCTAAATGAAATACCAAATATAGTTACATATTTTCACTTTTTCAGTTCATAAAATTTCAGGCGTAAAATATTCTACTTAAAAGAAATCTTGTAACATTTACCTAAAATGTTTCAATTTTCAGAAGTTCCAAGTTTATGTAAATTTCATTAAGCATGTACTGTCTGAGCCTTTGATTAACGACCAAAGATGAGGTCCTTTTGTTACTATTAAAGTTCATTAAATGATTTTTTCTTTTTAGTTCATTAATTTATAAAAGCTTTTCTTTTAAAACTTTCTACGTATAATTATTATTTCACTTAGCAGGAGCACTTTCAGCAGGTTTTCTCTCTTTAAGCTATCTATGCCCAAATTCAAATCTCGTCATAATAATAACTTCATACTTTTTGTATAATGTATAATAAAATTTACGCATAAAATTTTGAGGGTGCTAGAACTTTTTGTGGTTAGACTCCGGAAGCACCACTTACGTTTTTATACCTTCTACCTTACGGCATTACTAAGTGGTGTTGTATTCTAGTTTGAAGAATGTGGTGGTAGATTAGGTGCGTTGCTACCCGTGAAGCCTAATTTGGGACGCCTCGGAAGTATGTCTACCTTACCTGCTTGACTCTTTGAAAACTTTTGGATTAGTGTTTCTTTTACTACAATCTTGTATATTTGAGCAACTGATTGCCACTGGCACTGATAACACGCCTCATCCATAATGTAATAAAATTTAGTATTCCTCCTTTTTCTTAGTTTTGCCCCTTTAGTTTTTATTCGTTCGTTGTTATTGGTTTGTTGTTCTATATTTATATTTTGTTTAGTCCTTTTTTTTGTCATAATATCGTTACTAGAAATGGTATAGTTTTTAACAAGTCTACAAGCGGTCCATATTGCATTAAGTGTGAAGTAAATCGCACAAAATCGCGCCGACGTGTGCAAGTGTAACAAAACACTTCACTTCACTCCGCTCGGCTAACATGTGCGGTATGATGAATGGCCGCTAAGATAGATAGGAGTAAGAAGCGTGTTGCGGAGCGTACAAAAACTTTAGACTTAAGATTAAATATTTAGTGATACGAACGAATAGCAGTAATAGCTTAATGGTTAAAACAGGACCTCTCGGTCGAGGGGTCCAGGGGTCAAATCCTAGGCCTCTGATTTTTCATAAGTTATGTGCGAAAGTGAAAGTAAAGTGTGTAAATTAGTTGTCAATTCCTATAACAGCAAAACATCGTAAGGAAACCTACACAAAAGAGAGTACTTTAGAAAAAAAAGGCTCTCAAAGGTGTACGAAGTCCATCAATTCGCCTTTGGCCAGTGCGGTGGACTCTGGTTTTAACTTGCTCTGAAAGAAGACCCGAGCCCAGCAGTGTAGCAGTAATGGATTGACGACGGAAAATCTATTTACGTTTGTCGGTATTCTTAAAACCAGAAAATTAGTAATTAGATGTCATTAATTTGCTGACGGTTTGGTCTTCGTCATATTTTGTAGGATTTTTTTGCAAGCATTCCACTTTATAGTAAGCGGCACCGTTAATCAAACCCAGATAGAATAAGAGTCCTAACTGAGGTCGTCCATAAATGTGTTGCTACACCTGAGTACTAAGTTATTCCTACTAACTAGGGTCGGTTAAGTATGTCTCCTTGGACCAGTCTACATTTAAACGTTCTAGTGCCAAGTCCGTAGTACTCGTAGCCGCCGCATCCGTTAATCTATCACATTGTATCCGAGCCACTATCTTTTTGGATTAAAATAAGTTTTGTAGCGATTTTATTTTACACGTACATTATCCTTACTCTCTGTTGCTTTGCTCCCAGATTAATTATTTCTCTTTCTCTCAATAGTTTTTGCTCGCTTCAAATTTGATCTACATATACCAGAGTTAATAAAAATTAAAAGTTACTTGTATTCGTGCAACGGAATTTGTTACAGATAACTTTTACATGTAAACGTATGTAGAATGTTAAGTAAAGTATTTTCCGACTTTTGTAAGTAAGAACATCTAAATGGCGTAAATCTTTTGCGTTTTTCCATCAATAGTGATCAATCAACTTTTCTAATTCTGGAATAGAAAAATATGGACGTCACAGATAATAAATTCAGCTGAAATCATAAATCTGAATCAGCCAAGAAGGCACGCTAGACGATAATCTGCCAAAGAGGTTACGTTTTTATCAAAAAACTTTTTATAGTTTACGATTTTCTTTAGTTACAATAAATCGTAACTTTGTATATCGTCTCGTCTATTACCTGATTGAATAAGTAAGTCATTTCGTTTTATGGTCTTTCTGTAAATGCATTACTATGGAAAGTTTTATAGTAATTTTCACTTCGTATGGCTTAATTAATTCATTTGGACTTACATTTAGATTGCAATAGATCGTGAATACTCAATAAAAATATTTGACTTCACATTAAATGATCTATGAACGACTATTGTAAATATTTACCTACTCTTTGATTATTTGTAAGATTACTCACACTGTATATCTATCCAAAAACGTTTTTATGCATCACACATTAATATTATTAATTTTGCTATAGTTATTTTGAAAGCTTTATGACTTTTGAATTTTCTAGTACAATGTGAAATTTGCTAAACGAAAAATGCCAAACCAAACATATATAACAAAATTTAGTCAAGGATTGAAGTCGTGTCGTCACATATAAAAGTCTTCCTGTATTTTATAGTCATTTTTCTTATTCGAGGAGTCATAAATCACATTTCTATTCACCGCTACATTAGTTCGATTGAGTGATTCCATTACGGATTTTTGCATATCGGTTATTATTTTATTATGGAGGGTAGTTGCCCTAATGTACTAGCGTCCAATGGTAATTTGGAAATATGGGCATTGTTGGCCTTTTACGATATATACGTTTCCAGCTTTTAGCAACTTTCCTAAAAATAGGCTCTTATTTTATGGCCTTTATATTGAGGATCCGTTTCTTTTTCATTTCTCTCGAAATTGAATGTCTGTCTGTATATGAATTGTATTTAACGTAAATTAATAACAAATGTTATTTCATTATGAAATGATACTTGTTTTTGAGATGAAAGTCGCGCGGACCGTGCAGTTAATCTGACATTAAGTAAATAGCATGTAGAATTTTGTAATCAATCGTAAAAAGCTAGATAGTCTACATGAAACTTTGCTTTAAAACTTAACTAAGGACTTGTTTTTAAGATGAAAGAACTGGGACTGACCAGGCCCATAAATTAGTTAAGGATGTCAATCAAATATGTTATTCCTAGAATCATTTGCAAGGTACTACATTGATAGAAAAAGTAGCAAAAACGCCATAATATAAATATATTTTATGTAAGTAAATTTCACGAAAAAAAGACAGTAGTTATCAGGCCAAGCCAAAATTTGAAGACTGTAATAATATTACTAATTTAGGAATTTTATATTAAGAAAATCGTATCAGATTATGAAATTATTAACGCAGTTTTAATAAATGTAAAAGTTTAATTTATACCGATGAAAATAGGAATTTCGCTGGGAATTTAATTATGCGGTAGTACATAAAGCGAGCCGACATAGCCATATCATATCATTCTGAAAATAACATATTTTAAGAATTAGCATTATAAATAGGCGATACTAAATCGTTTTTATTCTATATTAAATAAAAGTTCGTCAGAATAACTATTTACAACCACAAAAAGTTACATTACTTAAAATTAGTGAATAAAAAACCCCTACCAAACGTTGTTATATAAGATTTCCTCACACAGAACAAATCGTTAATATATTTTTTACGTTACAAGATAAAACTATGCACATATTTCTTAATGTTTCGATTATATAGCACAAACAGCACAAACAAATAAACTCAACGTCAATTTAATTAATTAAAAACAAAACCACCACAAAATAAAAAAATAGTAAGCTAAATTAAACCTTTAGGTAACAATATCATCCGCTCTATTACTAAATGAATGCAAAAGCTATTGATGAAGGGTTAAATTCGTACCGACAGCAAGAAAATAGGAACAACGCTGGGAGCGCGGTGGGAATTTACTACGCGTTTTAACTTACGCCGGGAATTTACTACGCATTTTAACTTATGCTGTAATGCATAACGCGGACCAAGATTGCTTTCAACACTGAACGTAAGATATATGAATTTGTTAGCAACTGTTTGCGGTTAACTACTATTAATAAATGAATGTGAAAATGTTACTTAAAAATTAATAATACCATCATAACTATTTCGTCCCTATATCGGTAGAGATTTGGTAGGTGTCGAGGCAGACACAAGAGATTTTAAGTTAGTCCACAGGGGTAGTGACACGTCTGTGACCTACCTCATGTAGAAATTTACTAATTTGATTTGGGGATGATTACGGCGTAGATATCAAAGGGTGACAGTGGCCACTTATCTGTAGATGGTTTGCATACCCGTTAGATAAATTAACAAAAAGGACTATTTAAAAAAATAAATATGTGTAAGGTACGTAACTCTTTAACATATATGTGTATGCATGCACGTTGTACATATCGGTAACATTTGATTTCAGTGTGTTCATGCATACAACGCAATATTCGGTTAGTTTGTCTGTCTTTGGTTTCAATGCCTGTGGCTCCAGGCATCGCTTTTGCATGTTAATAGACCGAGTGTCCGTTTCCTAGGGGTTGTAATTTATACTGTAGGCATATAACTAATTCTCGGGTAAGGAAAAGGAAAAATATATTTTGTTTTTAATTAAACTGCCTTTATAATTAAAAATATAACACAAATACAATATTTTTATCTGACAATTGAAGAATTGAAACGAAATGAAACAAGACGAGACGAAACGAAATAGAACGGAATGTAACGAAACAAAATGAATTAATTAATAGCGTTGTTTTGTTCATTACAATTACAATATTTGTGTCCGTATTCCTGTAATTCAGTTTTATATTTTCTACTGCACTATAAAATAGAAATAGACGTATGTTAATACAATTTATATTCTTCTGGTCTTATTAGCGTAGCCACCCACACTCCCACGCCCACAAAGAAGAGTGGTTATTGATCTTGAGCGGCATAGAAGTAAATAATAACACGGCGGTCAATACGTTTCACGCTCAAAGCACAGGCTATACGATACAAATGAGCGTTGTTCACGGTAAATTTCCGGGCAAGTAGCTTCCGCCAATTTCCGCTCGCTCGCTCAATTATGCCGCTACCCGATATTCAGCTCCAATATACCCGGTAATACATAGTTATATACTCTAATTGTACTAAAATTAAAAACAATTAAAGACGTAGTTTTAGCGGAGGCACTACTAGATTCTGTTTTAGCAGCATTGTAGCTGTGTTCCGGTTTGAAGGGTGTGGGTAAGGTGGAAACACTTGCAGGAGGCTTTCTAACTTCGTTATCACAGGAAGTAGAGCATCTACGATGGACACTAGGACTTCAGAATTGTTAATTGTAGGATGCATACTCGGCTGCTAACTTATTATAAAAAAGTTTTGATTTTAAGGGTATTAGGGAGTAAGCAATCCAAATTAGTCTTTTGAGGTAGCATCTATAAAACAACTCAGTTCGAACCCTATTTGTACTTCGTTACAAATGTCCAAGGGTGGCAGTGACTACTTAACAAATTACAATAAAATTGTTTCCATCTTAAATATATTATTATTAGTCTTGCAAAAAGCTTGGCGAAGGAATAATGTTGGTCGAATAAGGCTAGATCAAACTTGCATGGCGCCATGCCAATTAAACATACGAACTTTTTGCTTTTCAAGTGCAAATTATTGCCCGAAAGCTCTGTTGCGAGACTGTTCGTGAAAGCTCCTAGCTTTGAGTGTAAAGTTATAGTCGGCTCCACTCGGAACAGACGTCGAATTGAAAAGTTATTTTCATCAGATCTATAAGTTTTCGAAGATAGTAAAGTGTAGTGAAGCATTGTTCTCTGCTGAGTTCTTAAATGCATTATTAGTGAGAAATCCAATCTCGCGTATTAAAGATTAATTATCACTTGCATTAAGGGTGAAAGAAAATGTTGTTAGCAAATGTAATGCGTGACACTAAAAATTTGGTAAAAAAAAGTTTTCTAAGACATACGAAATGTACTAATCCACACTTGAACAGTGTGGTGGACTATGAGCAAATCCCTGTCGCTCTTAGAGGACTTGTCTTAATCAGTCAAAAGAGCTACTGGGATGTTTTACTTGCATTTATGATAGTTCAAGACATACATTTTAATTATAATAAATTGCTTATACCTACTTTTCACTAATTGCATCTAGTTATATCCGGCTAAAACCAGACATAACTACCCTTGAGAGTGCAGGTCTGATTACATAATTAGGTAAACGGATTTTTATACTAAGAATGTCATGTTTAAATGGATTTCAACTTTAAAGTATAAGCACTACCTGAACAAAGTATTTGAATATTAATTAAAAAAAATACGCAAACGAAATTGCACGGTAGTTGTTAGCATATTGATGCCGTTGCTAGTTGCTGCTAACAGCTAATATGTCAGTTATTTCACAAATAGACACCGGCTAAAGGTAACCACAAATAATATTTATTGTAGAAGTATTAATTTAAAAGCGTCGTATCATAATAATGCCAGCAAGATTGGAACAGGTAGGTTAGAATTTAAATTTAGAAGCATTTACTGAGCATGAATAGAAAACAATACGCAGACAACAATGTACATACGTCGCTATCAAATCCATGCTGCTGGTTGTTGCTAACAGCCGACATGTCAGCACTTTCAATTATAATATCAACTAAAATAAAATCTAAACGGTCTTCAACTCATTGCTGTTTTAATGTAATAAAAAAATATTCGTACTATTATTATTTATAGGTGTCATGTGTAAATTTAATCCTACAAGATTGGAATACACAAATTGAATTTGAATTTAGAACAAGCGCTTGAACTGGGGTTGAATCGAAAACAATACGCAGACAACAATGTACGCACGTCGCTAGCAAATTGATGCTGCTGGTTGCTGCTAACAGCCGACATGTCAGCCATTTCAGTTACAATAGCCGCTATTACTATGGACGTTATCACATCTAACAAAGCATTTCGACCAATAGAACCGGTTGGAGTGACCTTTGGCATAAAATAAAAGAGCATGTTAACGGATTGGAGCGTAAAGTGATTTTTGTTTTATGAAGCCAAAAAAATTTTAGCTCTGCATTGTGGGGTTAGAGTGCTCTTTATTCATTCGTCGTTCTGGCTTTTTGGGTCGTGACTGGCCAACAATTTTGATTGTGAATCTTAGCAGTTATTTTAGGTTTAATAAAACAATGTGGATTATGTAGCATTTTTGTTGATGTTATATTGCAGTATAATTTGAAATTTATTTACCTAATTATAATATTGATGTTATTGACACAAATAGAAATAGAGATTAATACTATAATAATATATGTGAACTAATCAAATTTGAAGTAATTTACAGAAATATTACGCTTATAACTGGATAATATTTTAGGTAATATTTAAATCAGGTTACATTTAATTAACATTGAAGAGAGTTGGAGAGGATTAGTGATAGAGGAAGAGTGAGTATGTTTCGAGTCAATCGCAATCTAAAAACAAATCATCGCAGGAATACACTTATCTCCTAAAATGAAAAGCTACATTATTTGGCTTCATAAAACAAAAATCACTTTTTTCTCTAACCGGTAAAATGTTGTTTTAGTATATGCCAAAGATGACAGGAATAAGTAATTTACGTCCATTATAAATAACGTTTCCCTCTCAAACCCTACCCTACCTACCAAAGTTCAATATTTAACAATTGCTGCCTACAAGAAATTGAAAATGTTGATCTTTGTTAAGCAAAACTTAGATACATTGATCGGGCGTTAGTGGAAACTACGCCTTTGTCAGACACGACAAGGTCGATTTTGCTGTATAACCTCCTCTTTTGTTCGTATCCCCACGGTTATTCTATTCTATGCTAGCAGTAACTGGCAGCAGAGAACGATTCGTGACATGTACGCATTGATGTCGGGTCCTCGTTATAAATTCCGATTAAATTGTAACGATTGTGGCGGAGTCACCATACTCTGCAACGTAGAAGTCAAGTCTAAAGGTGGTAGAACTCTTTGAGGTTCAACTCTGGCGCCACCACCGCCACATCTATTTCTGCCTAATAACAGCAGTATCAAATGCTGCTATCTTCTGGTTTGAAGAGTGTGGTAAGGGAGACTGACTTATCTAAGACATTCCAACCTAGTCCTCAGACTCAGGTCGACTCCAGGTAGGATTGTACTTAACTGGGTTGGATTACAAATGTTCATGGGCGGCACTTGCCACTTACTATCTGGTGAACTGCATGCTCGTTTGCTACTCAATCATATAAAAAAAAAGTAAAAATGATAATACATTTTCATAGATTTTAAATTCAAAACGATGTACTTCAGAATTTGTTTTACTCAATATTGGACCAAAATGAAGAATACGGAATGGCATAATCTTGTAAGAAAGTGATTCTGAATGTTGTTATAAAATCCGTTAATATTACGAATTCAAACGCTCTTTCTAATATAAAAACACGATTGCATAACTTAACAACACAAAATACATATAATCCATTTAAGATTCTTTCTTATACTGCAAGTAATCAACACGACAAGTGTGTGTAATGCATCTATATAACAAAAATCGAATTTTGTTAAAGCCAAGTCTATCTTTCTTCGGTCAAACCAATTAAATTGTACAGTGCAACTTGAAAAATGAGTATTATCAACAAACAACACTGCAGCATGACTTACAGAGAAACTAGAGCCATTTGTCAGTGGCTACACCAAATGCTTGTTTCGATACTGGTAACAGTACACTGCATGATAACAACAGTTCATTATAATAACAGGTGCGACTGCGGTCTGAATTGCTTCGGGCGCTCGGACGTGCGTACTGCGGACGAGGTGGAGTACAAGAGATAAGCGGGTGAGGTTTAATAGTAAAAAATAAGAGTTATTTGCCAGGAGCTACACCACATGCTTGTATCAGTAATGCTAACAACGCACTGCATGATAACAACAAATCATTATAATAATAGTTACTTCAACGGTATGAAATTGATTTGGACGTTCGGACGGAAGGACAAATAAAAGCGGTTTAATACAGAAAAATTTAGATTCACTTGTCAATCTACACCAGTTATGGTTATTTTGGTGCCGGTAACAACACACTGCATGATTACAATAAATCAGTGTAACACTAAACGTGACTGCGATCTGAAGTGGTTTTAATTTTTTCGGACTCTAGGAGTTGCATATTGCAGGTGGAATTGGGTACAAGAGACGAGCGGAAAAGTGTAAACATTAATTGTTTAAAAATATAACTGGATACTCCTTCACAAATATACGATGAAATACAAAATGAGGTAGTCGTTTTTTTTTAAATCTTTCAGTCAAATACACGCGAATCCGCTTTTAACTTGCACCACATTACAAGCCTTAACGGGGTTTAACGCTGTTACATAGACAAAGTGGTTCGGGTTTATTTCACTTCACTTGGCCTTACCTATCCTGAATTCATGGAGTCAGATATGACCTATGGCTAGCACGTGGTCTAAGGACCTCCTAAAACTTTTAGATCGCTCATTTTTCAATAGTGCGGATTAATTAATAACAAAAAGGCGGTGAAGGTCATTTTGGTTAAGTTACTGCGGCATCAACGTCTTAACAAAATCAATAGATATGCCTAAGAGCGAGAGAACAGAGAAACTACCTTAGTAAAGCAAACTCTACTCTTGAGGACTAAGATAGTCTGGATGGTAAGTTAACCGGCATTTACAAATGCTGTTCCATCAAAACGCAGAACTACTTCACGTTAGAAATTGAGGTGGTACCTCCCCGGGCGAACCATAATGACTCTACCTTTCAGAAATAGAGTTTAGCTAAATGTTTTTTCATGAAACTTTTCACGCCATCCATTTTACTTTAACTGGCTATATTACCACCCAATTCATAACCTAGTCCACGCGAAGTGACTAGCGAAAGCTAGTTACCAAAGAAATAGCTCCACAGCTGCATAAATTCCTTATCTGTTTGTGATATCTCAATTAATTGAATCTCAAGTTGTATAGGATGGTTTGAACTGGTCAATAGTTCTATTATCTCGAAGGCTTGCCTGTAAACTACAAGGCCGGCTAGTTTGACCGCTATTGAAGATCAAACGCATAGTTTTCTGAACTATCTGAAGTATTGACCCGTTCAAGTCTTGCAGTCTTGTAAAACTTTATTAATTTGGTTTACGGATTCTTTTAATACAACAAATTTTGAATTTTTGTACAATATCTATAACTAGTACGGCTCCGGCAGCACCACCGTCACGCTTATTTCTGTCTAATAATAGTAATATTCTACTTTCAAGGGTTTGGTAAACAAGACTCCTTGTTCGAAGCGCTCCAACTTATTTCTCACTGGTATTCAACTTGAGGTCCAGAATTATTAATCTAATCTAGTGTCAATTACAAATATTCATGGGTGGCGGTGGCCTCATAATATTAAGTAAACTGTTTGCTCGTTTGCTACTTTCACCCTATAAAAAAATATATTTTCACGTTTTTATGTATGTCATAAAAACATGAAAACAAAAATTCTACACATATAGGAACTAAAAAAATATGAATCTCATAGTGGCTCTTATGAATTTTTGGTTGAAAATAATTTACACATACGAGATTTCGTATGCTTTACGGATAATTACAGAACATAACGCTAAATTATTAAATATATTTTACTAAGTACACTAGAAATTCCTATTATAAAGGTTAATTACAGTTAATTAAAAGTATACAGCGAAGAACCCAATTAAAAATAAGTTTCTAAAACCACAGTATTTTTAAAATTTTACTCTGTAATTTATTTTTAAGTAACATTTCGTTTTGTGTAAGTTCTTACTACAAGACTATAAGGTTTAAGATAGCAGCAATAGATATATAAATCGGATTAAATGAACAACGCGTTTAAGTACACTGTAATTCCTAGAACATTTTAATATTCCATTACCAAGATAAGGCATAACAAATGGGCTTTCTAGTCAAAATAAACGCATATTAAGCTAGCTGCATCGCGCGGTTTCATCCACGTTTTAAAAAAATGTAATTTTTACCGAAATTGTATACCCCTAATATTTTTTTTTTTAAATGGGGCGTGCAGATTTCATGCGTTTTACTTTATTTTTGTGTAATCCTAATACATTTTGAAAATAAAACTAACCTAAGTTACACATTTTAACATCAGCACTCTGCCAGTGAAAGATCCGTCAAAAGCCGTTTCGGAGATTAACTAAAACATAGAAAAAGAAAGACAGACTGACAGACATACAAAGAAAAAAAATAAAAACATATGTTTTTGTTTTAAGTATCGTAAATATTTTCATATGCATTTAGTAAAAAGCAGTTACTTTGATGTTACAAACAGACACTTCAATTATATTTATATGTATATATGTATATGCGTTCAGCTAAATTGTAAACATTCCACATTTACATTTCATACTTGCAGATGCTCACTTTCAATTTATATGAACACTCGCGGTCTACAGCTGTCCTTTATTGAAAAAGAAAGTTATGTTGTGGACACACGACCACTCTATAAAATTATTATATTATACCCTTAGCTGCATTGTCCAGCGCATAAGGATATGAGAAATATGTTGTGTGTGTAAGATAATACGTTACAAAACCCTATTATTTAATTCAGCAGTTAAAAATACAAACTCGTAACAATAATAAATGAAAATGTATTTTTTTCCAAATAGAAGTAACAGGCGCATGCAGTCTATCTGATGGTAAGTGGTTACTGCCGCCTGTGGATACTTGTAATCTCCCCAGATAAGATTAGAGAATAACCTAATGTCAGCCACGGCAGCACGGCTGCTGTTATTAATAAAATAGGTAGAAAAATAGGTGTCGAGCAAGTAACTCCGGAGTCGAACTGCTACCTACACCTTCAACCACTTATATCGTCTAGCAGTCTTTATAATCTTGCTGGTAAACATTATGTCTTCACTAGAAGAGTTATGTTTTATTGATTATGTATGGTGATCGCAATCGTTGAATAATTTCGTTGAAAGACTGCCTTTAATTAACTCCTTAGTAATCCTACGAGTTCTATAGAAGAAGTGGAAGTGGTACTATTCCGTGCTATACTATTTACCAGTACCGAGCAGTAAGAATCAATCTAAATAACGCATCGCTATTGTTAATGGCGATCGTTTGTACGCTGTAATTAATGCGCCTTAAACGCTAACCATCGCTTTGTGCCGTCTTCGGCTTTCAGCTTTGTTAAGGGGATTTTACACTGGTAATATAAGCATTTCCAGATTTGTAATCTGTCAAAAAGCTAAGTAAGGATCTCGGTTACTGTATGTTTGTACGTATGTAACTTAAAAAT
>DWRA01002970.1:0-12861 GCA_018250295.1 Spathilepia clonius
GTTTCATTAATTCAGAGACTCAGACATTATATTCACGTCACTGTATATTAAATAAATCTGTACCTTTGTAAAGATTTAGAATTGAAGACAGCAAATAAAAGAACTGACCGTTTACAAAATATGTACTCTATTTTTGTACATGGTACCCATTACTTCTCATGTATAAAAATAAATAATTTTAATAGGCATGACATATATATTTTCATATATGTTATTGGATTCATCATCCAATTTATACCTTATGGTGTGTTTTCCTTTTATCTCAATAATAATGTTTTGTAACTATCTACTTTTCACGGATCCAATATCTCATGAAAAAGACATGGAGTATTAATTTAGATATTGCGGTATTATTGCAGTAATATTTTAATATTTTAATATTAATATTTTAATATTTTAATATTTTAATATTAAAATATTACTGAACACTTTTGAGGTATTCTACGAATAGTATTTTCTTAAGATGACAAGGTACTAGCCACAACAACCAAAGACAAGATGGTAGACTCAGATGGATAGAATACACATTCAAAGACTAACTTAACAATGTTATACTTTATTGATCAGTTGTATATGATAGACGGCCTTGTCATTAAGTTGCAATCTCTTCAATCCATTTTGGCGATGACAGTTGTGAATTTGTCACACATATTGGATACTTTCAGGGCTATAGCTTTAGCTGTTTAAGGACATAGTCATTGAATTCTAATATACAAATAAAGGAAAAAATCTTGTCATCTAAATATTGGTATTAACTTTGTAACTAAAATTATTCACTTAATTTCTTATTTATGCAAAATTATTTATTTAATACAAAGTTGATTTACAAAGACCGCTATCTACCTTTGTTTTTTGTAATAATTAAAATATATTATTGAGAAACAGTATTACATATATTATTAATCATTTAGTAAGGACACAACGCTGATTTTAAATTGTTATATTGCCTATTTCTTGTACTAGTCATCATACATCACTGAAATTTATATGACATCTATATAATAAACCCCACCTACTATATAAAGGTGATTTGTTAATATGATAAAATTATTGCTATATTGTTTCTTTATAGACATGTTATGTTACAGGCAAATGCTCCTAACGAAGGAGCGTTCTACATAAAATAAATGATCACAAACAGTACCAGTCTATCGAAGGACTAAAAGTTTCGATGTAATGGCATTGTTTGTGTAAAGAATCTTATTGTTGTTGACATTGAAGTGGTAAGTAGCGAATGTTGTAAAACGCGTAAACGGTAATAAAAGCGGAGGGAAGCGGTTTAAACTTTCGCAGGTAAGTATTTATGTCACAGAGTGCTAACATCTAAACTCCAGGGAATACTAGAAGGGGATGGGTCATAGGGGTGCCTAGGGGCGTCGAGACACTCGGTCGCTGCTCCCGATCGTCGTGGCTCGTCTTCTAAAGCGATATTGATTTTGTATAAGCACACGCAAGTGCCCGACCAAGTGTAAGCTCTTACGCGTCCGAGTTTAGCAGCTTGAATGATACAGACGTTTTTTATACAACTTTGTATAAGATTCATTTTTAAGGTAACACCTGCAAGCATATGTGGCGATATGACTCGGCGTACTTTGTAAGCAAAATAATTTCAATTAATCCCAATAAATCCTTTAATATATCTGTCATATTGCTAATATCATATCTATGTTGGCATGTCAAATATGTATGCGTTGGAACGATAAGAAATTTACTACGATAATGGTAACATCAGTGGAGTATAAATACGTGTAAGCAATTAACAGAATTAACTTTAGCAGAAATAAATTTAAATTGTACTTTTAACATTTAGCTTTCAATTTGCCACAGCCAATCCAGCTATAAACAATTAAATGCAGTAATAAACGTTTTATGGAGTACCAAAATAATAAAAGGCTAATCAAATGAGTTCACCGACAGTTTATTTAAATAGCATCACAATAATATACTGGATGGATGAACGCGATGGACGGATTATGCGAGATCCGTTTAAATGTTATAGTAACAAACAATTATTTACGACAAAAACGCGACGAGTTTTCAAAACTTCGCCATGCCACATTCAATCTTCGCAGAATGCTTATCAGGTAGACGGGACTTGTCAAACTTTTCAAATTAGTTTTGAACATGCTCACATTTCATTTTAATAAGCTAAGTTTGCGTTTTCTCGTCAGCGTAGTAACTGTCACATTCAACTTATTAAATTTAGTAGTCATCATAGTCTAACTTTTTGAGTAAACAATATACAATTTGTATTTTAAGTTCTCACGACTTTAATTATACTTGGATTATTTATTATAGCGCAGAGATTATAAAATTGTAATTTATGTTAATTTTACCGAATTTTAGTAATAGGTAGCATAAACAGTTGCGAATAGAAAAACAAAAGATGGGGCGGTTGAAGGTGCTATTTATGTTTGTCGTAGTTATTCGCTTTGGTGCTCGACGTAAATCGGGTGGCGAGTGTGGCGTGGGAAAACTATTAGCCTTGTACTTATTGTCTTTAAAGTTGGCCGCTATGTTAGGGTTGATAGTTGCTCGGAACTTCATAATTCCCAACATTAGGAGCGATGTCCAGTATCTCGAATAACGGAATGTGATCCGTTATTCACCTCAATGTGGAGCCATATGTCATTATAAAGATAGTCTAGTTTTATATTTGTTGCCATAACAATATTATTTTTAAAGCATATTCTCGTTGCTTTTCAGATTAATCGCGATCAAGTAGACTTCAGTTAAATAATGCATTTAAAGGGTATTCTAGAAGAACTTAAAAATAATTATGTTTTGTATAAAACATTGTTTTCACGTTTAGATCTAAGCGCAACTACAACTAAAACAGAATATCCAGTTATATTGCCTTAACAACTGAATTATACATTTAGTTAAACCGGCAGCTAGCAGCCCTGTCGTGAGATGACACGGTCACGCTCGTATTGCTCCGGATCGCCTGTTCATCGCGGCAATTATACCGTGGTAGCCACGGAACACAATTGCATAGGCTCACAGTTTCGAGCCATAAACCACTTTATAGCCACTACACTATATTTGATACTCTCTTTTAACGTTAAGTGTCGAAATTGGATGTATAAAATAAGTTTTATGAAATAACGCGAAATTTAACGTTTGAAACGCTTTTGTAGTTCAAATATTATTTGGTTTCAATGTTACATTTTCGTAGCTCTCCTGCCATTCGTATCAGTTTACATTTGAAGATTTTGATGTTATTTGTTTTGAAGAAAATTAAGTATTACCAGCCGATCAGAACCGTATTTGGTGAAAGCTTAGTAACTCGTAAGGTATGTATCGTAAACAGAGTATTGTTCGTTAAGACGAGTTTCATTACCATTGTTTTTTAAATCTAATAGAAAAGAACTGCAATGACGCACCATCACCACCGTAACCTTAACCACTGTCGTCTAAAAATTTTGTGTTTAAAACTGTTTAGTAATCGCTTTCGTTCCCCGTAGTCCTTACGAAACTAAAATGCACACGAAATGTGCTTTAGCTGTCACATTGTATATTTTGGTCTATTCAGTTTTGAAATCGCAGAGTTTATCTAAGAATAAACAAACAGTAGGTAATTGTTTGCATAAGCAAAATAAACACCTAGTAGGTAAAACATTATTGTTAAAACGGACACGTATAAACGTAAGAATGCACACATACAAAAGTAAAACCTTCTTCAAAACAGACTCGCAATGATCGTAAGTTAAGTTACACAATGGCAGGTAAATAATTGTAAACACATGGTCCGCCTTCATTCATGTGTTAATACCGATACAGTAATTGTTATGTTCAATATTTTATGAAACAGCACTCCCAGGCTTATTCGCCATATGCCAGTGGATTCGTTGGCATAATTTCCACAGAACCTGTTATGAAGTAAATTAACTTATACCCATTGTGAGGAGAAATTGCATAAACGTCGTACACCGCATGTGGCGAATTAAATAGGAGTAAGGGGACCTGTTCGGCGTATAACATATATGCGCTCGGCTCGAACGAGCCACAAACGACGAGCCTGTCGCCATAACTTAGAACGATAGCGAGGAATGTAGTTTTATTGTGCACATACGAGCCTTCAACGGTCAAAGCATATTGTCATCGGACGGCGCGATAAATGAGTACAAACGAGCGAAAGCCACTTAGACCAAATTTACACTTTGTGGGAGACCGCGGGTGCAAGTCGAGAACGGTGGCGCGCGCTCCGCCAGGCGCCGCGCTCGTCAGCTGCTCGCCACATAATACGTGCCTACATATAACTACCTATATCTATGTACCAATCAACACCACGTAATGCAATGCACTATACGTAACTATATAGGTACACAATACTTAGTCAAAAACGACAATGTACTTTCACTAATGCCACACGAAATTTATATTGACTTCATCTGCAAATATAGTCTCTTGGGGTTCATTCAATAGGTCAATGCACTTCCGAGACGACGTCCAAACATAATTACAGTTCACTGTTTCATGGGAATTCAGCAGAAAATGAGATAAAACGCCAAATTAAACGATCGAATAACCTCCAAATAGGTACAAATAGGTAACAGAAAGAGACAGAATACTGGAAATATTCACCATGTACGTGCATAGGCTTATGTGAACCACAATTGTAAGAGTAGTTTCTCAAAAATACTTTATTCAATAACGAAACTTTGTTTACAGAGTGTAATCAAAAATAATATTTAATTTTAGTCTCTAAGCAATAAATGTAAATAGGTATATAAACAAACAAAATGGGTGTTTGAGCCTCTTTGGTATAATGAGCAGTAGCAGTAGTAACAAAGGTTTTATTTATCTCAACGTTGTTAAGCAATCAGGATCACTGCGATAACTCACCTCAAGATCTTCATAGGTGCGAAATGCCATTATGGCAAACCCATCAATGATGTCCTCCTCGCCAAGGGGTTCCTTGGACTTTTTTCTCCGGGCAGGAGGACGAGGAGGCTTCTCTCGCGCCGGAGACTCATCCTCGCCGCTGTCCCCATCCTTAACTTTACTCTCACGCTGTGCTTGCATGCGCTGTGCCCTCTCCCTTCGCCTGTTTCTCTGATTGCGCTGCTTCACTTCGTTTTCCATCGTTCGCACATTATTCAAATCACCCGACCACCGTGCTTCACTACACAAAAGTCCGCACTACACTTTTATCACACATGGTTATCCGATATTTCTATGCCGAATAAATCGGCAAAATACGAATCTTGCACTCAGAAAAAGACACTGGCCGTTTCCAATGGCGGATCGTACACCGTTGCCGCATTGCAAGTAAAATGGCCGCGTAGCACTCGACAGGCTGTCTTCTTTCACATTTACGTAAACGGAGGCATATTTACACTTAAACTAAGATATACTACAATATATTTCAACAAGAACTAAGACAATAAAACGATAAATTAGGTTTATACATTATTCTCTGTGTTCAGAATCAGTCAATAGTCAATACAATGAAAGGTGTTGCACGACGCCAACGCTGCGTTGCGGTCGCGATGGTGAACTAAAGTAGTGCTGCCAACATTATGAACAGTACATTCCGCGATGGGGCGTCATAGGCAATGTGGCGCTCGGTTCTACTGTTCTTGTACATAAGTTTGTCCCTTTCTGAATCGTGAAATATAAGATAAAATAAGTTGACCTAGTTACTACAAAATAACGTAAGTATTTTTAATATTAACGAACGTAATATTTATCGTGTTACGTTAAGTATTGAAATATATTTATTTATTTTTGGAGTATTCTATAAATTACCTATTAAAAACGAATCTTTATTGTGTTTGTTCTGTTACGTTGGTACTGTTGCGAAAGACACGGATAAGGGTTACTTTGATTGTTTTCCAGCAGACGACACAGAGGCCGTTTTTACACTGATTTTCGAATGACTCTGTGTTATACCATTACGAAAAAGGAAACTTAGTTGTAGTATGAAAATGACTATTGTAAAGTGAAGTTATTAACATTGTGTAGATTTTGACGTTTCTTAGTATGGTGCGTTCAATTAAGTTTAAAATGATATTAATGGTAAATTGAATGCTACCGTTATTTTGTTAAGGACTGTACGTACACGAATTCAATAGGTACCTACTTATTTGTCTCTATAATAAATAAACAAGTAACGACTATGTTACTATAATAAATGTATTTAATTTTCAGTTATTTTTTGTTAACATAAAAAAAATTGAGAATGGTCAAAGTAAAGTATCAAGGGACAAACCTCTTTTTAGCCAGTAATAGCCTATTGCTGAATTTAGGTCTCTTTCAAGGGGCACCACCAAGATAAAAAATAAATCAAAAAATCTCAGATTGTTATTACAGCAAAACCAAGAATCCTTGAAAGGAAAGTTTTGAATACACTTTACATTTTACCTTTTGGTTTTTATGTAAGGATGGAGCTTATATTATTTTAAAATTTTAATACTCACTATTGACTTTCGGGTTAATAAAAGGATGTTTTAAAGGATAAAAGTAAATGAACCAATACTTTATTTTTTTTAACCACAGTAGCAGAAAAATTGAAGTCTATTTTTTAACGCGTTTAGAAAGTTGCTTAGCAGTTTCCTTAAACACTAATAAAAAAACAATTTTATATCTATGCAGTGCATCATCCTTATGAGGTCTACTGTGTCCAGCAGACCCTATTTAATTGGCGCTACTGAATCTAACGGTTTCCTAGTATGATCCTCTTTACATATTTTAGGATAAATACAATAATATTTTATTTTACTGAAATATTTATTAAATTTATTGCAATGATTTTGAATTATTTATTAATTTTAAAGTTAGGGTATTGTAGGCGACGCATTATAGTTTTTTTATATTTTATTATATTTTTTTATTAAAATTGTAATTCATTCTATTTTGATACATATCTGGCACTTTTTTATGTTTTCTTATAAAGAACAAAATTTTTAAATATGGAATTGTATTTTGTTTTGCTTTTGTTTCTTAGGAAAAATCTTCTTGTAATTTTGGTATTCTTGTGAATAAACTGCGAACGTTTTGGACATCATTTTGCCGACTTATCATTGTAGATTTGGAGTTGTGACTGTGTTTTCTACAGGTATGTTTGTTTGTTGCCACTGGGATGCATATGGGATTTTGGTTCCGAGCCAGAGTTTTATATCATGTACCTAGATTAAAATAGGGATTCCAATTACTCAACCCTGATTTTACGGTGACATAGTTATTATATGAGTTTACCTGCAACTCCTGGAGAATTCTAATATTTACCTTTTGGATTATATTTGCACATGATATAATTATGTACAATACAGAATATTCCCATTTAACAATTGTTTTTTTAAATATATTTAAAATGTAAAAAAAACTCCGTTTAATATTAGATATCATTATAGTTAGGCTCATTCTATTAACAGTATTAGTAGTTAAATATAACAATCGATTTTACGATTTCTTATGATATTAAGGCCTGTATATACCAAATTAAACAAATTTAAACCCTTTTTAAACAGTATTTTTAAAAACAGACAAAACAACTCAATTTTATTTATTTGTATAGATAGTAGTTATAGGTACTATTTGAAATTGTTTATGTGAAATTGAATATGGTAGGTAAATCTACGTAACACTGTGGTGACAACATTGTAAATTTAAGCGAAACATTATTACTGGCTTCATCCGTTTTAATTTCGGTAGGTGCTCATAAATTATTAATGATGTCAAAATATTATTAATGCTTGAATGATTATGCATTCTATACACGCACGACAATATCAGTCTCATACTCGGTATCAACGAGATAACTCGTGCCTTCTAGTTTATTTTATATACGAAAATACATACTGCTACAATACGACCGATTATGATATGTGAAATGATTTAAATAATCTTTCCGCCGATTCTTATCTTCACGTGTTAAGTTACGATTGTCGTCATTGCTAGAAAAACGTAAAATCATAAACAGGTAAATTAAAATCATTGTTTTTATCGTACCTACATGTTTTAATATTCTTACTATATTTTATTGTTTTTTTTTTAGTTATTAATTACCCATTGTTGCTTTTTATAATTAGGTAAATTGTATATAATTTTAGCTCTTTTGCTTTTACGTTTTTATTTGCGTAACACAGAGTTTTCGGTTGTCGATAAATATGTTGAGGGAGAATCGTTACGTTTTCGATTTACAAGCCGCCATTGTAGTTCCAAATGCGCTATAAAACTTCTTACTAGAGGGAAGAATGAATGGACCAGTACGCTCGTGTGACGAATGACTCGATTGAGCGGCGCCTTTTAATTTTTTTTTTTTTATTTCGTAAAGTTCTCAAACGCACGCTCTCCCCTCGCTCTACTCCATTATAAGGTTTCTTTACGAGGGAACATATAAATTGATTTAAAAGTGATAATAATATTCATACAATGTAATGTACCGTAACGTATTTCGTAGAGACCGCGTTAATTAATAATACCTGTACTAGGTACAACTATTGTACTATAAAATACTAGTTGTGCTCCGTGGTTTTATCCGCGCTTAAAAATGAAACATGATTTAAAGCGTGTCTTTTGTTTTTCAAGCGGAACCCTAAAAAATGTTCTAATATAAAAGTAAATTCTAGCAGTTTTGGACATCAGCTTAAACAGACAGACAAAAATCTTAATAATTGTTTTTATGCTGTAAAATATATATAGGTAGATAGAAAGGTAGATATATACTTTCATAGACATTTAGTAAAAAACAGTAATTTTGCTTTTATAAACAAAATCTTCAATTTTATTTAATCGTATATATTTTTATATAGCGATATTAGTCTACTGGCAGATTTGGTCTATTCATTATTGTCCTCAAGTATTTATCGATTATGTAAATGACGCAAATTAGGAAGGTCATAGTAATAAATGTGATAAGTAATCGCCATTATTTTCACCATAATTATAAACAAAAATACGTTTATCTTACGAATGTAGGTATATGTAATATTTTTTCCTTTTTTCTAACTACCGATTTATTTCATAAATTACAAAATCGTAAATAACATCCCTGAGTATTTGTTTACTATATATTTTAGTAATAACTAGTTTGTCTGCAATGCAATGCAATGTTATATCCCTCAGGGCACAGATATTTTCAATGCCGTTTGGTAAAAAAGGCTGCTCGGTCAGATGATTGTGTCTAAAATTATTTTTTGTACTTTGTTCATAATTTGGATAATGTGAGTAATATTTTTTCCTTAAACCCAATAAAAAATATTTTAAGTAGCGCTAAATTATACCTGATTCAAAGTTTACGTATTTTAGTATTAAACAATTATTTTCGTGCCTTAGGTAGCGCCCAAGACAAGATTTTAACTTTGTGCCCCCCTGCACTCATTATGGGTTTCTAATTTTAATAACACTGAGATTAAACGCTGCTGTAGTTTTCTCCATACTTCTATCAGACCTCCGAGTAAGCTTTCTTGAAGGGCTAGGCTAAGGCTAGTCCATATTTAGGGAGCCTATTTTAAAGAGTAGAGCCGGGGAGAGGTTCTCAGGGAACACATTGCTTAATTTTATTTTTAATACTGAATATTTTGACGACAAAAGTATTTCTCTCACATAATTTCAATACGAAGTGTCCGACACAAAAAGTCTATTATTCTTTAAAACTCGGAGTCGTTTTCAAACCACACTGAGACATTTCCATTTTAACTGTTCGTAAATTCAATTTCAATTAACCATTTAGCCTTTTTTGTAAGACAACGTAAACAAATAAAAACATACGTAACGGCGCACGCCACACACACTACATTGCTCCGCAGTACCAGGCGATCATGAAAGCTAGAGGCATGAGCCGCGCTATAATAGCGACAGCCGTCGTGGGTGTGTTGGTGTCTACGTACGCTTTGTATGTGGAGATGGCGGCGGAAGCGCGCCCCGGGTACAAAGCTTTATGTGATATCTCTGAACACGCGAGCTGCTCGCGAGTCCTCACTTCCAAGTAAGTTCGTTGAGAGTTTTGCTTTGCATGTCATTTTAGAATTTCACTTAGGCACACTGCAATTTGCATTGTTTAGGCACTTTGTATTAATATTGTGATTAGTACAACCTGTTGTACATCTATTTGTGAATTAAGCAATTGATTAATGTTGCTATGTATGTATCGTGTCTTTTGTTAGTGTATTTGTAATTTTCGGATTTGCAACACGATTCGAGCTAAATATTTCCTTTAAAGCACTAATAACGAGCTCAAAATGCAATAAAAGGCTTCAGTAGTTACATTCATAAAATAGACGAAACTTACTTCTGCAATTCAAAAAGCATAGGATTCCGAAACAGCTAAACGAGCCAAACGGCTTATCCGTACAAAAACCGGAACAATAAGAGATTATTTATTGTCGTTTTCCAGGTACGCGAAAGGACTTGGCTTGGTTTCCAAAAATTCACAGCTAGAAGTACCAAACTGCGTGTATGGGATTATTTTCTACTGCATCACAATATTTTTAAGTGAGTATCATTGGAATATTTACTCGTAATGTTTTTACAAACACTTTTGTTTACTGTAGGAATTCCGGAATGGATTATTTTTATTCATTTTTTCTTCGAGAACTTCGATGGAACGTCTCATGTAAGACTGGCCTACATCACCCTTTAGACCAGAAAATAGCCAAATAAAGGCAAAAAAACGTAGAATGGTAGGTATGTTTAGTTTTTATGTAATTAATTTTAGGAAATGATCTTGGTATTGAAGGACATTGGATTATAATAATTGTTGAAAATTATATTAATATACAAGTATAATTAAGTATAACAATAAGTTACCTGGCTTATGTAAAATTAAATTAATGTTGAATGTAGTAGCTACCAACCACGATAAATTTAAAACGTTTAATTAATTTCCTTTCCTTGTTTATTTTTAAATAATTTAATTATAATAAGTTGGTCTTCCAAAACTAATTGGCATAATGACGTATTTTGGATAAGAGAATTCACTTTGAAAAAGAACAAATATTGTGGAGAAGTCTATTTTTATAACATTGGTGTGAGAAATTAGCAGCTATTTCCCCGATGGTAATTACTCATTGCCGCCCATGGACATCTAAAACCAACTCTTTATAGAACAGGTTTTACCTGAAGCGGATCACTGATGCTTTACCACTCCTGAGGCACTTTTGCGGACTAAGATGGTGGTCTCATATGTAGGTCAGCCGGGATCCACACCGTCCCACTCAAACGCAGAATTGTTTCCCGCGTGACCTTCCAAAGCATTGTGGTAATTACCACTAATTGAGTGCTAATGTAATCCTTAGTATCCTGGTACTTTTTAAATACTTATGAGCTAAGCAGCGAATTATAACACATACAATTTATTTAGTTTCACTTGTTGATAAGTTATTATCTACATGTAATGTATTATTGATTACTACATGAGACTTAATTTCAGTGTTCGTGCTCTGAATAATAACATTTCATACATATCAAGATAAGTTAATTAATCAGTAACAAGTTTATCAGATATTTACATTCAATGTCCAAACGAGTAGGTACATAAGGTCACAATTCTTAAAATAGTTGATTCTAATCGAAAATTGTTTTGTTTTTAATTTATCCATAGCTATTCCTGGCCGAAGAAAGATAAAGTTATAATAATAAACTTGTCAAGACTTCTCCGTAATTTTCCGCCAATTCCTTATCTCGAAATTAAATTAGTTCAGTATTTCCATTTCTAGACAATTATTCGAATTAAATGTTCTTATGACAGGGCCCCTGATAAAAGTATCATTAATTGAATAACGCATAGCGCAGCAATTAATTATTGGCAATTAATTGTTTTCGACTTAAAAGTATCACATGTCAAGTAATAATGACATTATCTTGGAAATACATGGGCATAAATTAATTACCCTTGGTTGCTACTGACATTGTAATTACAAAGAAATATGAGTAGGCACTTACGTTGGAATTGAGACGTAAATTCACTTTAAACGTTATAAAAACTTTTTCCATAAACGGAACCAGTATGTAGTTTGAGTAAGATCGCATCTACGAGTATCGAGACATACTTGTAGTCCTCGATCAAATAATCGAAGCCCGTAGAGAAATAACGAAGGCTATACTTAACTCCATATTCATAACAGCTGTTGTATAATTCATCTTATTAAAATGTAAGATGTTGTAATTAAGTTTTGAAGGTAGATTTTTTCTGGTTCGTATGAGATACCAACGGTGGCACAATATGTCTGGCTTTTAACAAGCTATGTAGATATGTTTAGTTCCAATTCATGGTGCTGAGATATTAAAATGAAGCATGCTAATTACGTCTTCAGGTGCTACAATATATTTATGATGGACTTAAGGCCCCATTTATATAACAAAACAGAACGTGTCGTGTCAGACAATACCATACTTTCGTACACATATTTTGCCAAGTAGGTACAGGTTGCAGTTGCAGTGTCTAGGCCGTCGTGTTACGGAAGATTTAAAAAAGTAAATACATTTATACTATTGTATACAATAATATTATGTCTTACCACGGCCTGTTTGTCACGTACAATATCCGTATTAATGTTTGATATACATACATGCACTATATCTCAGGTGTACGCAGGTATAGTTGACCACTCAGTATCAGGTGGAGTGTATTCTCATTTTAAAAGCGCTTTAATTAAAAAATCAAACATTAAATTGTTAAGACACTAAATGAGAACAGAACTAAAATTGAACATATAAATTGCGATACTGTCCCGTATAGATTACAGAAAGATTGGCAGTTATGCTTGGGAGTGGTCTGGAACCTCAATTACAGTCATTATGCCAATAATTGCTATCGTATTAACGGCCGCGGTCGGTCACAGTAATGTATACTTTGTAATGTAATTTCATGTTTGATATAAACTGGATGCTCTAATATAGACATCAAGCAATATT
>DWRA01002971.1:0-12860 GCA_018250295.1 Spathilepia clonius
CTATGAAAAACAAACTTATTTTGGTAGTTGTTGTTTGTAAACGTATGTTTTATGTTTCAATAAATAATAAATAAAAATAATTATATATTTTGTTTTGTCTGCTGCTATGACCGATTTTATTTTTAAATTGGTAAGTTAAGAAACACTCTAAAATTAGGTTACATAAATTAACAGTTCCATACAACTAAACTTTAAGAGCATACTTCACCTGTCGTGTTCATGTGATAATATGCGTGTTTTAAAATTTCTTTCTCAACTTATCTCTTAAGCACGTAATGAAATAATTTCCATGTATGTGACAGGTACATGTCATAAAAACTGCACACTATCCTCTATCTATGTGGACTTATTAGATTTTACTCTACGTAGAGACTCACGACGCGAAACGAAAGTTCGTATGCTGATCGCTTCGCTCTACAAACTCTATTAGGAAATGCACGTTGCAAAACTTAATGAACGTCTGAGTGCTAATAACGCTTGTCAAATGTTGCTCGGATTTCTAATCTTAGTTTTTTTAGTTATACATACTGTTCATTATAGGTTTCCACATCTCAACGGGTTTAGGGTAGTGCATTGGTGAGATATTTTGTTTTATGATAATCTAACTTAATTTGTTATATAATCTTAATGACCATCATCATAAAAGGTTATTCATGATAATATCAATAACCAGACATGAGCGCAATACTATGCAGACGCGCATGGGTCATGACTGCTTGCATTTTCTAAAGACATTCAACCAAGTAGAGCTTCGTGGATCCAAGGTTATAGCTGGTTATAGCAAGGTTATAACAATAGTTATAGCTGGCAACCTGTAACTCAGGTTCTTCTGATACCTACCATAGGCGCCAGGCTCTCACCAGGTACACTTGGATATAACTGTCTGATAACTGTCAGTTATAAAAGGCCAGTATTTCTAAGATAATTTTCGAAACAAACACAATACCGATAAGTTCGTTACTTTACTTGAGGAATTGCAATATTCTTGTCAAGTACACCTTACATTTGAAAGAAGTTTTAAATCTGCTATTGTTGTTATTTTGTAGACAATATGTATATAAGTATACAAGGCAGGTCAATGACAGAAATACTACTAGCATGCAGTAGATGCAGCAAATAAGTAATTAATTCACAGCGGTAGAATTAGCGTACTCTACGGGAAAATGGAAATGGTGGCAAAGGCGTATGCTAAGGAGTGGCAAAATAAGCACCATCAACCCTGATATTTTCAGTACATTGAAATTTTGTAATACCACAAGATTTATTGTATAAATACTGCTTGTTTTCGAAAATATCCGATTTTAATCTTACCATCAACATAACGTCTTATGATTAAGCGGAATCTTCTGATTTAGTGAGTCTACTTGCTTGCCTACTGGCATCTGGTTTGTTCGCAAAATATTTAAATCCGCCAGATCAAATATTAATTAGCCTCACTCACCGGTCTTACCGCTAACGAGTAACAGTGGCAGCAAATAACGTATAAAGTACTCATTTAGAAGAAAACGTCAATATGCACGTGTTTTATTGTTACGCTGTTGTAAAAGGAAATACAAAGAAGTTCATCCATGCCATTAGTTCAGGTTGACGCGATGCCACCTATCTGCACAATTTGGATTTATTGCAAAGTTCATGACGGCATAGACCAGTTACCACAGGAATCTTTTGGAATTAACGAGCAAAAATAATGTTCAATCTGAAGCCGAGAATCTAACTTCACTTTTACAACGTTGTGTACAATTATTGATAATAATATACACTTAGTTTTCCTAGGATTAATTCCCTCGCCATTAATAAAAACAATAATGCAATGTATAAACATACAAAAGTCAAAAGTTGGCTCGAGTCTAGGTAAGTTACTCTATCATTGAAGTTCACAGTTAAAACAAATCTGGTATGATCAATCTTATTACTAAGTTTTATATAAATGAAACTAATTGAACATTTAGTCGCCTGCGGTCGAACAACCCAACTCGACAATGATGTATCACCGTTCTTACGTCAGTGTACAAACTAATTTGCCTAAAATTAATTTCTCGCACATAAACATAGTTAAGACGACACTAACACTGAAATACCAGCTCGACAACATTATCAATAAATGACATGTTAACATTAATTAAGCATAAGCTCATAAATATTATTCCATCACAATGTAATAATTATAAAATAATTTTCCTTGTCGACGTACACAATTTACACTTCTAACAAGTCGTTAACTAAAAAGCCGAAAGTTAAAATTAACTAGCTAATCATGAACAAGTTCTACATACAAACTTTAACACAAATAGTTTTGTCCGTAGTATGAAAGAAATAGCAGACTAGCATTTCCATTCCATGATACGTGTTATTATGGACTGGTATCATTTATGGACACTTGTTTTGGTTTGAAAATTGTCAGGAATCCTGATTCAATTATTTCATACTCTTACTGGAATGGATATTTAAGATATCCCCTTCAATAACAACTTTTAACAGGAGTCATATGCTACCTAAACATCATTATTACATTTTGAATGGTCTACAGTCTTGTTACCCCTTTTGTCCTAGGGTATTATATTTATTCATATTCATATAATCATATTCTAATCTCTTTCAATTCATCAATAATCTCAGCATTTGGACTAAAATAAACTTCCTATGAATTTACAGTTTAAAACACCGACTCTTAGAATTAACATTATTTCCATGTTCTTTTAATACAGCGTTTGATTGATTCGAGAACCAATAAGCTGTAGTCGTTTCATTATATTCAGTAATTAAATGCTGAACGCTCGATTAAAATTCGTTTTCATATTACAAACACCAAAACGCTCATACCAATTCGCCTTGAACTACTTACGCATTACCGGCCTTTGCTTTGTTAACCCTGCGCTCAGTCTGTTTAATGTTAAAAGTAATATTTTTTACTGCATTTGTATTAAGAAACAAACAGTTTTCAATAACGTTAAATATTAGTTTTTGTTTGAAGTTTGATTACGATAGACTTTTTAATACTGCGATTAATCTATAATTACGAGGCTTTCAGTTTTTAAGTCCTTTATTTTGGTCAAGGATGTTAATTTTATAACAACGCAGATTTTAATTTTCAATGTAAGTATACTCATTTACTCTTGAAAGTATAGGTTCAGAAAACTTGTGCTTAACATCTGTGAGTATAAATGATAGTTATATTCTACACGTGTTTATGTTTGCTGCCAAAAAGAAACGAAAGTAAATTGTATTTGGTGGTAATTTCAATCCACAAACTGATTAAATGAAAGATGAAAATAATTAATATATAATAGTTTTATAGCTTAAGATTCATATACATGTAGAGAATTACTTCGTTTTCCACGTTTAATTTAATAAAATTGTTTTATTTTTAAAGTGATGTTTTGTTACTCTTCGCGTAAGATTCCCTTCAAATAGTGAAAAACATTGTTTCGAGTTGGTATCAAATTTTGTTTGACTGCGCTATCGTTCTTGCGGTACGAGTTCTCATTAAATACGTTTATATGCTCGTATTTACAAGAGACAAATCACTAAACCAACAACTTTAATCAATTACCTTCGAATAAAATGACTTCACAATGCTGACTTCGAAGCACTTGTAATAGCATTGTTCAATATTCGAGCATTTATGCTGGTCTCGGCACGTAATCTTATTTTGAAACGAAGCGGTTTCGTGATAAAATGTTTACGTAATTTTAAATAACATGCAGGTGTTTCGCAGGGAAGTATCCTGATACCACATCATAACAATATTACACAAAAGTTGTGAATAATCATTATTTTATATCTAAGTTTCATTACAAATGATTACAATAACACCACAAGTGAAACTAATACAAAACAAGTCGTACTACTCGTAATTAACGTGTTTTATTGTTAAGGCAGAAATCAAATATTTTAGCCGATTTAATTTAATGTACATGAAATAATCAATCATTAAGCAGTAAAAGATAAGGATTCGCCAAAATTCAGAGAAAGCATTTTTTCATATAGCTACTTCAGAAGTAATTTTAAACGTTGTAATACGAAAATAGTTTAAACGATTTACTTAAGAACTATTATAATAAGCTTACCTCTAGCCCAGCCGGTGAGTACGTTGCCGAGGTAGGCCACCTTGTAGACAGGATCGGGTTCGCTTATTCGCACACTATTTGTGCGACGCAGTAGCCGGCCTAATCCTCGGGACAGCCTGCCAATCGCGCGCGCAGTAAAATCTTTTCCTGATGCTCCATCTCCTAAACATACCTCAGCTGGCAAAATTGATTTTACATGCCCATTTTCCTTATGTGCAATCAATTTTGGCATTGTTAGTGGAATCGACTTCTTCCTCTCTGGCGTCAGCGTCTTCGCTTGATTCACGCTATACACGTTGCAGTTTTTCTTAAAGCTCTGGCTCGTATCTTTGGTATTGTCTGCGCTGTGTTCAGTCTTATCTGATTTATCCATGTCTATCGATTTTCCATTGAGATTTTCGCTAAGAGAGTTGTTATTAAGATTATCATTCTGACCGTCGCTAAAACGACGTTCGAGACTCGAGCGCCTTTTTGCCAACGATGGATTTCTCAAAAGTATGCTCGTTTCACTCGAGCTTCTGTTCTTTAAGATGTGTATCTTCTTTACACGCGAAACTGCGTTATCGACTTCGTCAGCGCTTACAGTTCTCTCAGTTTTCCCCTCCTCGTCCAGGAAACGGACTCTCAGCCCGTTAGACTTGGAATCATTGGAGGGTTTGTCAACCTCTTGCATTCGTTCCGATTGACTTTTTCCGCCTGAGTCTAGGCAGTGGCGTTCGTTTTCACTCAATGTACCGCGAGCCATTTTTCTCTCAAATAAGCCTGAGTTTTTACGAGCACTATTACATTCTGAATAACAGAACGGCGTTGCATACGATCTCTGTTCACCGGAGTTTCTATTCGAGCGTCGCGAGCTACATTTAAACCAGTCACTTAGCTAACTTAACAAAATACACACAGTAGTACACAAGTCGTCCATTAAAGAACGACACCGGTTTGGAATGTAGCCTTCTCCACACTTAATGCACTTGTCGGTTTGTTGGAGAAAACGTTCACAGAAACTACATGAATCGTGATTCCAATAGATTCACTCAATTACGAATATTGCGAACGGTTGGTGATTATGATTACAACACTAGTCACCGTTCCGAAATGTCCGCGGTGAAGCGTGGCGCGAGGCGTGCGAGCCGCGCGGCGTCGTGCGGAGGAATGGCGGGCGGCGCGGGCGCCGGACTCGATCCAGACTTTGATTTTAATGATCCAAGAATTATAATTGCAGCGTTAATTCACCACATCGTCAGCGACCTGTGACAAGAAGAAAAATACAGTGAGATATAAAGGTTAATGCGATTAATACTCGTCTTTCAAGCAGTAACGACAGTCAATTTTTGCAAGCACTCTTTTATTTTGTTTTCGCTTATGAACATACCTAATATTACGAACACCTCGCTTACGTATAATAAACATGTTTATTGTAGAGTTCCACCGTGAATTTGATTAACAACCACATATGAATTATTTCCGCTTGAGCAGTGGCTCGTATGTATCAATGATTAAACAATAATTTTCATTCAATTTATTAATGTTAAAATCTCTTGCTCCCACTGCTGTAATATATATGCTATAATATATATACACACACACATATATATTTAAATAATTCTGAATTCTGTTTGTGATAGAAACAAAGTTGTGATTTAAAATTACTACTAATTTAAACGATACATAAAATACAATACCCAGTCATTTTCGCAAAAGTTACATATAAGGTACGTTATAAGGCAAATTAATTTATTTTATGTAAAATGACTATTAATAAAGACGTCAAATTAACTACTCAATTATTTTACCAGTTTAGCAAAAAATATTCATTCCTTTTTAACAATTGTGTTAATTATCTTCTTCCATAATTAAATTGTAATTAATTTATTTAGGATATAATTATTGAGAAAATCCCTAGAACAATCTAATAAAGAATAAAATGGTAATTCAAAATAAATCATGGAGGATTTTCGTTAAATTTATAATGTTTATACGAATCTATAAACCGATTGAATAAAATAGGATATATAATGATAAATTTTAATAATAAAACATAATCAAAAATATTGCATATTCTGTTTATAAGATTTATATAGTTCATTTGATTCGTATTCATATATTATAACTTTTAAAATTCAGATTCATTAAAAAGGAATATAGGTATATGATCAGCAAATCACAAAAAGAAAAACATGTATTGATGTCATTTTTATTAACTTTTTTAACAAACATAAAATATTATAATTGTCTGCAAATAGCATCGATGTCATTAAAGGGATAGATGGTTCGACACCGGCGGCACCACCGCCCCACCTATTCCTGCCTAATAACAGCAGTGTTAAGCGCTCCGGTCTTATGGTTTGAAGGGTGTGGTAAGGGGCACTTACTTATTCAACGGGTTCCAACTTAGTCCTCAGGGGTAGCAACGCATCTGTGGTCGATTTCAGGTAGGATTCTAAGCTTATCTGGGGTTGATTACAAATGTCACTTACCATCAGGTGAACTGCCTGCTCGTTTGCTACTCCATCATATAAAATATGTCATATTGGTTGATCTATTTTATTACTATTTAAATATACATATTATATCATTTTTATTAATCATAAAAAATAATATCAATGACACACTAACTCGTAAAAATATGTAAATTCGTTTTAAGAGTTCCGTAGACAAATGGCAAAAATTGGAAACTTTATAAATTCGTCATGTCTGTCTGTCACAGCCACTTTATTCGGAAACTATTAATAGTATTAATATTATTATAAACTATTAATATATAACTACAGGGTTGAAACTTTGTAGGTGGGTGTATTCTGTAAACCGCTTTCCGAATTATGTACAAAAATAAAAAATATGTTAAATTAAGGGGGGCTTCCCTAACATGAAACTGAAACTCAAAAAAAAAATTTCATCTTACCTACACGTGTGGGGTGTCAAAAATGACATTGAGTTTTCTAAAAACATTTTTTTTTCAAAATCGATTGTATTGAGAGTACTCTTTCAAAGCGGTAAAATATATGTGTGTCCCCCTCTGACTTTTAAACTAAGTGATTGAAAAATCTGTATAAAACATATGTTGTAGGTGTCAAGGAACACTTTCAACGAAAATCGTTTCAAACAAGATACGGTCGACAGTTTTTGAGAAATAATAGTATTTAAAAACCACATAACATAACTTTTTTAATTCATACAAACAACATGAAAAACAAACTTATGTTGGTAGTTGGAAAACTGTTGGCTATTATTTTTGTATGCTGCCATGTAATTATAATGCTACGGAACCCTTCGCCTGCGATTCCGACTCGCACTTGGCCGGTTTTTTTACAAAGTAATGTTTCATTGATTAACTTTAGATAGGTACATAATATGTAGTATGATACGTCCTAATATTGGCATCCAAATTTTTAAAGGGTAACTATAATATTGATCCTTCATAATATCTATGTTTATTAAGAAATTTTAAATAACAAGCTAATTCATCAATACACGTTTATCGGAGAACTTCAGGCATACTGGCAGTATTTTCCTGCAAGTAAAGTTGACACAAACAATTCACTCAATATGCCGAGCCCACGCCGACTTCCGGGCAATCACGATTCCACCGAAGGACTCTTAAGAGGAAACACTTACCTTCCGATCTGAGTTGAATACAAAACTTTCTGATTTTGAGTCTTTTGTTTTTGCCTTACCCGTAATAATTTCAGACTAATAGCAGCGCATTAAACGAAATAGTTGCTTGGGTTGTTTGCTGAAATATGCTTCCAACAGACCCCAGCTGTGGACGTAGTGTAGAAAAGGCAGATAGTGCCAAAAATCTTTAAAAACTCCTCCTTATTATTTTTAAAGATTTTTCATCATTAAATTATTCCATACATTTAATTTTGTAAAAAACAACGACTTGTCCACTTTCACTAATGCTAACCTCAGCCCTTTCATGGGTCAACTACTGGACACTGGTCTCAGAGTGAGAGACCATAATACACCGAGCTAGACAAGTTTTCGAAGGAATGCCTTCGAAAACTTTAAATTAAAGAACTTACTGGCGTCCAGGTTTCCTAGCGATATTTTTCTTCGTCGTTATAGCAAGTGATAAATGAATTTACTATGCACACAACTTTATGAAATCAGGGATGCACATCTGGAATTTGAATCTCGAACCCCCCGATTGAGACCAGAATAGGACTGCGGTATCCTCAGCCTGGCGTGGCGGGCGACTACAAGGGGTTTCGGGGATGCGGGCGGCAAGAATAGGAACTCGAACTCATGCATGCGACCCCTGGAAGAGCGACGGTATGTGTGATGGGGCGATGTGTTCAGAGCATTCCGGTTGCATTCTTCGGAAATCCCAGGGTCCACCACTAAGCGCTGAGGACGGCCACCGGGGGGTTTTAGTGGGTAAAAATCTCCTAGAGCCCTGTGTCGCTCCCACGGTATCGGGTACCTTTTGAAGGTTTTCTCCTCGAAAACAAAAAGAAAAAAAAAGATTTAGCTGAAAATGCTCAAGCTCAATTACCGCATAAACTTAAAGGGCTATCGTAAACTACATATTTTGTGGTGTAATTTTTTACTGGTAGTTCGATAAGGTATATAATTTGTTTCGGTTTAACAATGTTTATAATTGCCATGTTGAGGAAATTGTACGTATGATTATTATTATGTACAACATCAATAGTATGTAAGCCTAGAGCTAAATATACATAATCAATTTTCGTTAGGCTCGTTAAAATATAATTGTTCGCAAATTGTGTTTCATAACATATACCTAATTTAAACGTTAACGTATATTCGCTTTGAATTATAGGTCATTTGGTAAATGTGAACTATGTGCGTCATGTGTATCATACTAGCTTTTGCCCGTGACTTCGTTCACCACTTATCGCCGGCGAGAGCTATCACTCGTGTCGTGTATTAGCTTACTGTCTTTCGTGAGTTACCTCTCTTGGGACGCGTTTATGTTTATAGATATTGAACGTGTCGTGTCACATATAACCATGTTTTTCTATAAAATATTTTGACAGGACCAGGGCACATCTGCGCGTCCATATTACAGAAGATGTACATGTTATGCACAATTACTAGTCGCTCGTCGTAGTGGTCGACATCCGGCCGTTGTAATATTAAAGACAAACAATATCAACTCATTCCTAATTTGACCGAAGATTTAACCATAAACAAAATAATATATATGCATGGGTCTGTCAAATGCACGATACACACTATCATGCATTTGACATTTTGTAATGTTTTTTTTTTCATTTCATGTAATTTTTGCATTTTTTTTATATTAGCATTCTGCACTTTTTCTCTATATAAACTACAAGTGTGTCAAATTTCATGCTGCTCCGCCCGTACAATTTTCATAAAAAGGGGTACAAAGTTTTTGCTTCACGTATTAATATATAGATTTTGTCCACCACGGCCGCTGTCTAACACGTACAATGGCTATAGTTAAAAAAATCTGTATTATCTATTAATAAAGACCTAGGTTCCACGACTGTAATTAAAGAAACTTAATCACGTTAGTGGCTAACTGAAGACCCTGATCAGTAATTACACGATTACTTGAAACTTCTAATCAAAGTAACGATATCATTTTCAGTTTTTGTGACCATTTGTCTTAATTAGCAACGCTTCGCGGGAACATGGCGGGTTATTACTCATTAGTTCTATGCATAATTATAATTAGCATGTTTTGGTTTATGTTTCCCTAGTAACTTTACATGCCTAACTGCCAACTGGCGTGTATATTCATAATACAAAAGAATGTAACTAGGTAATAAAAAATATTTTTAACAAAAAAATAAAACAGACTTCTGAACTTCACTCTTTTTAGTGATAACATAACAAACAATATTCATTATATAAAATAATTTAATTAATGTTAACAAGTACATAAACCTAACCTAACCTAAACTAGGCTAAACTTAACCGAAACCTATACTTAAACGTAAATCTCCACCCCATCCTTCATACACCAACATATATGCCAACGAAACATTTTTATGAAACAGTGTCTGCTCAAAAACCAAGCCAATAAGTAAAAACTAACAACTTCTACATACTAATAGTTTAGGACCAATATTTCCAAAATAAACGAATAAACGAAGTATCTTTAATATCTTTAAACGAATAAACGAAGGAGTACAGTTCCAATACATTATCTGAGTTACGGATTTGAAAGTCAAATTTTCATCGCATGTGTCTGATCACTAACCTTAATATATATACGTAAGCGTCAAATGACTAGCTCTCATAGTTAAAGCAAGCAGTATCACTGGGATACCGCACTTCAAGGTCAAAATTTTCATTATATCTCTCTGATAAGAAATGGCAATGTCCATATGAAAGCATCAAACCTCTAACTGCTATGGTACAGGCTGGAAACACTTCTGCATCGTCAGAGTTCAAGAGTTGAAAGTCAAATTTTTCATAATATATCTGTGCTCCATAACGTTATTATATATTCGCAAGCACCAAATGGCTAACTTAAACGGTTTAGAGCGGAGGCACCTCATCATTATTAGGATTTAAGAGTCGAAGGTCAAATTTTTTGTCATATATCACTGCTTAACAACATTATTACATATTCGTAAGCACCAAATGTCTAACCTACATGGTTCAGTGTTGAAGAACCTCTGCTTCATGAGGGTTCAGGAGTTGAAGGTAAGAATTTTTCACCATGTATCTCAGATTAGTGACCTTAATGACTAACCCCTGTGGTTTAGGATGGAGGCACCTCTTCATCATCAGGATCGAAGAGTGCAGGTCAAATTTTTCACCATACGTCGGTTAAAAAAATATGCAGTAAATAGAAAACCTAAAAGTAACGTTTAAAATGCCAACTGTAACAGTTGTTTTATTTGTAACTGTTTACATTTTCTTCTTCCGAATTATTACACAAATGACTAAACAATTTTTCCCTTTTTAACTGTAGACAGAGACGTTCACGTGTCAAATAACGTGAACTAAAATAAACTTTATAGCTAAAATTTTGAAGGATGAGATAACATAATAGGTATGTTTTGTATTAGAAGAAGTTTTGGTTTATTTGTACCTACGTATTGGTCAAATGTTGCAACTTAATTTTAACTAAGTATTTATTCCTAAACGATCAGTTTATGTAACTTGAATGACAATGTAATAACCTTATAATATTCATGCGACGATAGAACCAGATGACGGCCATAATAAAGCAAATAGCAAGGTATCCTCTTCGCGTTTACGCTTGTTCAATTATTTTCGGTAAGTACTTACCATTCATTTTAGTATGTAAAAAAAGATTGTTTAACACATATATTATTTTAATAGTAAACATTATGTGCACCAACAGTAAGTATTTCACGAGGTAATTAACTCGCCATGTGACATGACGCGGCCATAACAGCACAACAAACAATGCGCAACTACTAGCAAACCGTATGGCTGACAACGTCCCACAATGTGCGCGGCTCCCTACAATCACGACTAAGTATTGTAGATCACGACTTGAATTATTTTTCATTGAAAGTAGCCGAAGTGAAATAGGTATTTTAATGGAAGTTTTATGGCAGCGTTCACCGTGGATATTGCACAAACAAAAGAACAATTACCTTCATTCCTTTGAATCATGAAATTGTTGACTATGCCTTTGATTATAACAAATATACGAAAATACGCACACATGTACAAACACGTGTAACTTAGTCGCATGCAACACCATGCTGAGGTTTGTTAATTTATAACATTAAATATTATACTCATTAGGTATAGTTCATTCTAAACCACATTCTCTTATTTATAGATCAGTTATTGTCATTGTATTTTTATTTTATGTTTAATAACAACAACCCATCGGCACTGTTCACTTGCTCTGCGAGATGGTGAGGTACGATATCCTCGAACGTTACCCTTTTAACTTATGGTGCATTTAGATATATCTACAGACATCGTATGTGTTATACACGCGCTGTTGCAAAACGAAAAAAAATATTTCTTTATAATGTTTATAAACGTTCATCTTTCGTAACACGACCGCACAGATACGGAACATATATGATTTTGTATGACACGATACATTCAAAATCTGTAGACATAAATGGGGCCTCAGTCTTCACTGTTCACAGAAATTATATAATTTATATATTATATGTATGTTCATTTAAAATCTGGTACTTTTCCTATTTGAAGTTAATTATTAAAAATATACATATACCTAACTGGTATGTATACTTTTATCATGTGAATATCTCAATTTTTATTTTTTAAGCTACTAAATCATATTTTTCCTTATATTGTGATATTTCGACACAAAAATTGCAAAAAGAAATTATACCTACCTAAGTATTATTTACGTAATTATATAGTCGACATTTATCTTAAAATTCGCATTCTTTCGTTTATTTATGAAAAAATATTAGTTATATTGCATAAAATAAGCCATGATAAATTTTCTTTCATAATTCAGACATCAAATAGCACTAATGCATGATGCACTTCGCAGTCACGCGCAAGTCTCACTTAATAAGAAGGTACAATCGAGTGCATAAATTAAAACTCAGAAATACTTTACGAAACAATTTTATTACGAAAACAACTGAAGTAAGGATTACTATTTAAGTCGCGTTACTTGATAAAATAAGAGAATGGGCCGTGGTCAATCCTACCTACAGTACCACTATAGTGAGTACAAACATGAATCTAATAGTGAACGTTACTATTAAGTCAGAACTAACAAACTTTGTTAGTTCAAGTTCAATTGATTTTTACGAAAGGATTTTTGGTGCGTCGTAACTTTAATTACATAGTATATAATCATGAAGAATGGTTTATCTT
>DWRA01002972.1:0-12857 GCA_018250295.1 Spathilepia clonius
GAAGTCAAATTCTAAGGCGTTAGGGGTTATACAATAAGAATGCAGGTGCACTCACGTCAAACACGAGGTGAGTGTAGTAGGCGGCGGGCCCGGCCGCGTCCGCGTCGTGCGCGCGCAGCACGAAGCGCGCCGCCACGTGCAGCGCGGCCAGCGCCACCAGCGCGCACTGCGCACATACTTGTTATACTTAAACACTATTGGATCTAACACTAAACATAAACGAATATGCGGTAACTATATTGCGGTTGAATTAGAAAAAACAAGTTAATATGTTATGCTAGATTATTCTTCAAGCATTTGTCTAAATGGTTGATAGAGTCAACAAATGATCAGAAAACTGGCCTCGGTCAGCAAATTAGCCTCGCTATCCAACGAGGTAATGTTGCCAGCATTTTGGGCACTCATCCCCAAGTCAATAATTTTAATGCAGATATTTATGTTTAATTTAGTGTATTTATTTTTTTTGAATTAATTTGTAATTATTTAACATTATTTGTGCATTTGTTTAATAAAGTGACTTGCTATGTCATTTTCAAGTTAATATATTACAAAATACGCGTAAAAATTATAAAGATTTTATCAAGAAATTATATTTTCAAGGGTACCAAAACAGAACTGTGAAAATAAGCACTTCTATGAAATGTATAGAGTAAAGAAGGAATAGAAAACAGATCGGTAACCTCAGCGGCCATGAAGGCAAAGGTGTCCTTGCCGGCTGGCAGCCCCCACAGCACGGCCGCGCCGAACAGCGCGCCGGCCGCCGCCAGGATGCCCGCCACCAGCACTAGCAGCCGCGCGTGCGCCCAGCGCGCCGTGTTCGGAGACGACGACAACTGCACACATACCATAATCATAAATCACATCTATCCATATCTTGAAGGTAGAATACCTTGTGATTCGGCTCCGGATGCACTTTCCACCCCGCCCCACTTATTTATGACAGCCGTGTTGTATAGGACATATCTACCCTTGAATAAATACTTAGGCGCAGTAATTTTTAAAATTGCTGCTATATTTATGTACTTGTGATATTGATCTAAGATTTTCTGAAATTATTTTGATATGTAGTTTTAGTTTCAAAACTAGTTTGTAAATAAAATTAATTAACTGCCTAACCCCAGTTGACGTGATTCTGACCCAACGTAGTTTCCTGAGTACGAAAAAAAATTTTATTAGAGGGCTTCCTCATAAATTTGCACACAATAGACTGAGACATTTATGCGATACAATTAACAATTAATTAAATAATGACACAATTATATAATGAAACATATACCCAGGATGTAATTTTATTATATACCAACACATTTTAACGTGTTAGTAATTCGAAAATGTATGATTGCTAGAAGATATTAGATACTAGACTTTAAAATAAATTATGTAAAAGCACATACAAATATTATAGGAATTGATATACACGAGTAGAGAAGATTATAACGATTCGCAGTGATTATAATGTGAAATCGTTCAATAATAGAGACAGGCAAGATGAATATAAATGTTCTCGACGTTTCCAGACCTTAGCATACAAATCACACAACTTCGTTACGTCAGCGCGTACAGCCGCTTGACCGAGGCCGTGAAATTACGATATCTTAAGGTAACAAGGCAACCTTAATATTTAAATATAAAGATAAAATTACATTATGTTTTTTAAATTAAAATTTAGAATTAATTTGAGACGTTACAGCTGGGCCGATGATTTGTACGCTGTTTATAATTATTGCTATGCAACTATAATTTAGTACCACAAAAGGTTCTACCACCATTTGATATTTGGGTATTAATTATTTATTCTATATGGAATCGATTACAGATGTCCATGGACGGCAGTTAAATCAGGTCAACATCAGGTGGACTGCATGCTCGTTTGATACCAGAATCAAAAAAAGAAACGATAGCATTAGAGTTATACTTAAGGTCGGTTGCAAATAAGCTGCCACCTTTCAGTACTAAGTTGGAACGCCTCGCATAAATGACTCTCTCCTATCTTGCCTTACAAACCAGAACACATTTACTTAACGTTAATGTTATAAAGGTAGAAAAGATAGGTGTAGTGATGGTACTTCCAGCGTCGAACCATGAACGTTTCTAGCAGCTACTTGTAAAACATACGTTGTTTTCCTGGATTTATTATTAATAATGACGCATGCATCAATATTTTAACGCCATAATATAAAGTTTTAATATTTTTTTGTTAATTATTTTTACAAGGAAATTGGACATACGTAATTATACGTATTATTTATAAGTACTGGATTAAGACAGGCTGTTAAAATAATTATTTATAAATATTAAACCCATAAACAGTAACAACCGAAATACGCAACCACTATATTTCCTTGTATTCATGAAATTCACGCTTCAAGGACCAGATCGTAAAATGCCAGATATTATTTGTTTTTTAATGTAATACCTCAAGCAGCAGGAAACGCAAATCTCAGTTTTTGGACAATGAAATCGTTTTAAAATTAATACAGCGAATTCCGTCATTCAACAACAAATAATATTCAAAGAAAACCCTTTTACCGTATTGCATTCGCTGTTTTTAAAACCAGGCGCAGCGCTTGATTAACGCTTTTATTAAATATTGAGATCACTGTTCGTAATTTTATAGTCATCTTCTAAAATACCTTTAAAAGCACCGACAGCAAATTTTAATAAGAGAAAATCAATAGAAGTAAAATTTGACCTACATTCACAAAATTACATATTTGAGTTCTCTTGTAAAAATAAATAGCAATTGCGCAGCTAACTCGCGCTCGGATTAACATATTTTTTTCATTTTTAATAAAAGGTATATTGTCCTTAGTTTTATTCGAAGCTTTCAAACTTGTTTTGTAGGGTTCCTTAGCCAAATGGTAAAAATCGGCACCCTTATAGATTCGTCATGTCTGTCAGTTCGTATGTCACAGCCACTTTATTCGGTAACTATTAAGACAACAGAGTTGAAACTTGGTATGTAAGTGTATTCTGTAAACCGCTTTCCGAAGTAGTTTTCTGTACAAGAATAAAAATATATTAAACTTAAGGAGGGCTCCCCATACATAGAACTGAAACTCAAAAAGAAAAAAAAACATCTTATCTTCACGAGTGCGGTATCTATAGAAAGTTTTTCAAAAATGACACTGAGGTTTCTATAACCATTTTTTCTCAAAGTCGATTGTTTGAGATAAGCCCTTTCAAAGCGATAAAATGTGTGCCCCCTACCCCTCTAACTTTTAAACTAAGAGAGTGAAGCATTTGGATAAAACATATATTGTAGATGTCGAGGAAACTTTCAACGAAAATTGGTTCGAACAAGATACGGTTGATAGTTTTTGAGATATAGCACTTTTTCAAAAACCGAATAGTACAACTTTGTATTCATACAAACTCTATGAAAAACAAAACAAACTTATGTTGGTAGTTGGAAAACTGTTCAACTTTATTCATTATTTTTACAATTTTGTGAGGAATAGTCAATTTAGTTTTATGTTTCAATAAATATATTTCGTTTTGTTTGCCGCTATTTAATGATAATACTACGGGACCCTTAGACTGCGAGTCTGACTCGCACTTGGCCAATTTTTCAAGTAATACGCTGGCGCAAAATTTTATCTGATTTGATAAAATTTGACCTTACAAAATATTTTTATAATTAATCAATTCTCATTCACATTCTTATTTTTGTTGATATACTTTTACTACATTTAATTTTGAGTGACATGACAGGCTCATATCCTCATATCCATATACAGATAAATATTGCTTATAGAGTAAAATAATGAATTATGTACACAGAGAACGGAGAACTGCTACCCTTTGTTTTCCATATAATAAAATGACAAACTGCTGCAGGATATTACAGCATTGGAATTAAAAAAGCCGGAGCTTGAAACAAATATATAAATAGCGTCAAGTATGGTCGTCACCAAATTATAGGACGGGGAAATAGAACTAATTCGTAATTTTCCATTTTTGTGTGGAATATCTTAAAGCAAAGCGTTGATTTTCAAAACCTGATTAAAATTTACACCACATGAGTTCCACCTGAAGCGTTGAAATTAATAAGATGTAATGTAATTGTAAGAACACATGAACTCATAGGAAATGCAGTAATAACTGAAGATAACTCGGAGGTAAACAAACATCTCATCGGTGCCAGCAATAATTATAGCCGCTCGGGAATACCGCACCGACCGACGGTGCGGAATGTTGAATTGCGCGATCTGAGCGACTGCTTTACGAAAAGGAAACTGAATACGTTAATAGGAACGAAAATCTCTATATATTTTGCAAATATAATACATTTAAAAGACATTTAAATACGGACAAGAGATAGGTCAAAGAAAATATCGAGAGGACTTTGGACACTAATTGAAATAAAAAAATGTTGGGTTTTACCTTAACATTAATATTTTTAAACGAGTCACACCTTCGAAAATGTCCTTCTGTATAAGGAAGGAAACCGTCAATGATATTACGTATGTAGACACATCACCGACTAACGTTACGATTATCATGTGACTAAAAAAATCCCAGTCTTTTCAATATACATGGTTCAATTCAGTACTGGGAAAATGTTTATTTAAAAAACTAGCGACACCCCAGCTTCACACGGATTCAATGTAGGCACTAATGTATTTTAGGAAAAAAAACTACCTATAAAATTAACCTAACCTAATTAGTATATAGTAAACCCATTGGAAAACCAATTTTAGCTCCTATTTAATCCGCAAAATTCTCTTCTTTTTCTAGTATAACGTATCCCTCTCATATCCCTCTGTATATTCACAAAACCGCATTAAAATTTGCGTATAAAAGGTCTAAGCGTATAGACAGCAGGAAGCGACTTTGTATCATACTATGTAAAGAAGATGTGATTCGAACGCTTGGATGACTATTAATTGAACTATAATGTCATAATAGCTGAACATTCGCTGCATTATCTTACATACACTACCAAGTACCACATACTAATGTTAAAGTTACGTATTTATCTACTAAGTCCGATTTAATAATAAAATTTCATATGCGATATCCGCCGCAAACTCGTCAGACTTTTAAATAAGTCATACATGAGTAGAGTAATCAGCATACATCAAAAATAATTATTTAACAAATATAACGTATAATACGTGAATAATAAAATAAAATTAGACACGATTAAAGATGTTTATTATATGTTTTATGTCTCTTACTATGCTTATGAAGTGAACAGTAAAAATCGGCCCACGCTAGGAAATAAATAAAACTGCTACTTGATTCATGACAAATGGCCTTAATAACTAAATCAACCTGATACCAGTATGCGCCAGTACAAATATCGCGATCAAGGATGTTATTCGGTAGATACTCAAAAATATTCCACATTCATTCACAAATATATTTAACAGTTAATCTGTAAATATATTAATGTTCAATGAATTTAATGCCACAAAAACGTCATAATATGGATGAGTTCTACTTATGTATATTATTACGGATTAGTATGTTAAATATGAGCTAATCATTGTCTTAGTTGGTATACCTATTATTGCAGCTATCTACCAAACCAATGGCAGGACCGAAGCTTTTTATGTTGTGACTGTTATATGAATTAAAATGAAGTAGTCGAGAAGTAATATGGTAAAAATAAATAACAACATATGTAAAAGTATGTATACAATCATGTAGTAAATAAGTTAACATTTGCAAAATACTTCACTTTGCGTTTAGTACGCAAGCCATTAGATTCTTATACGCTCAGGAGAAATAACGACGGAGTCACAATTATATACTCCTGAAAGCTTGCATGCTTTACTAAAATGTGGATTTATTTACTTCGCGTTTAAAGTTATCATTTTCACAACTCAAAAATAGTGCGCATAATTTAAAGATGTAAATAATATACTATAAACATTAATCATGTGCCAAATTTATTTGATATTGTCATGTAAACATGATGCGACAACAGTGCTAGTTTTTTGAGCTAGTAAAATCTCCTTGTAGTCATAAAATTGCCAATTAACTATGATACTATTACTGTTATCAGTAATAGTACCCTTCGTGGTTTAAAACCTAAGACAGCACCGCCGCCACACCTGTTCTTGACCATTATCTTTAGTGTTAGGCCCTGCTGTGTTCTAGTTTAAAGGGTGTGGTAATGTGCCTCTCACATTTAAACGAGGCGTTCTACTTTGTCCTTAGAGGAAATAAATGTTCCCATACAGAAAAAATATTTAAAACAATATCATAAATGGCCATAAAATTACTATTAGTAACTAGATGAATAAAAACAGTATATTTTATTTCACCGCATTTGGGGCTGACATTAGGTACACGTCCAATCCTACCTACCTAATGAAAAAAAACTTACATATTCAAAGCGATCCTTGCACAGTTGTCCCAGGAGATGCAAGAAACCGATGAGGGTGAACCAGGAGCACCAGAGCAGCACCTCATCCATGTACTGCACATTGAGCACGCCGAACACGAAGATGAACTTGTAGAACACGTAGTTCCAGAACTTGTCCTTGACGCGCTGCGCCTCCGCCACGCGCAGCCGCCCGAACACCATCCTCTGGATCATGAAGCCGAATAGCGCCAGCGAACAGTACGCCATGTTGATCAGGGTCTGTCACAAACAAAGCGCATCGTTATACATTTATAAAAGGTCAAATATAAAAATGTATAAAAACTGAAGGGTTATAAAAATCTAATTGTCCTCAGGAGAACCCTGTTCATTTCACTATTGGATGGATTGATGGGATAGATATCGGATAATGAAAAGCATTAATAATTTATTTCAAAATTTGACTATTTAATCCAAATTTATTATTTGTTGTGTAAAAACGAAAACTTCATAACTACTCTTTACACCTCTTATTAAAGATCACCCCAGTATACATACATAATTTTGTACACATAAGTATATTACACATAGTAGGTTGTACTAATATTGGTGGGAACAGAATTTATGAAACATTTCTCTAAAAGACAAAACTTTTAAGATACATTTCTAACTTATTACAAAGTTGTATACAAACAGACCACAAGACAGTCCAGGCATAGGTAAGTCACATTTGATCCATTTTGTTCGTGAAAACGACATTTATTTAGGTAGTCTCTTGCTTGGCAATTTTAGAGACAGCCATTTGCCAAGTTAATTTAATAAAGTAGCCTTTTAGCTTTCCTCTCAGGGGACTGGAAAGCCAGACGTTACGTAAGGAACGCACTCAGGATCTATCCTCACTATAGTGCCGGCGTTTAGCATCCGGTCTATAGGTATAACATATCTTATAAAAACGATCTTGATATTATAGGATTTTAGGCTAATATTATCGCAGAATTGATACATTTTGGTTGGTTGGATCTTCATATTAAATTATCAAATTGCCAAGAAGTACATTCAGCTTTCTGTTCCTCTTTAAAATTACAACAAGCAAACTGTTAATCGTAAAACCTTTATTTAAGTACACATGCCACGCCACATCTACTTTACTCTTAGATGAGCCCGAAGTAAATCGTAAGCCCATACGTAAAACAGAGAAAAAATAATATATTAATAATTATTAAATCGACTACCAAATAACTAGAGCGAGGACGTACCGAGGCGGATAAGCACTTGAGCAGTTTTTGCATTTTTGTATTGAAGGATAACGTAAGATATAAGCTTGAATGTAAATGAGTAGCAACGCGTCAGTGTTCGATTAAAGGTCAGGAATTCCTGTCTTTCTTTTTACCCTCGAAACTACCGCCAGGTTGCATTAAATAAACAAGGGAAGATAGTGTAGATCGATCCTCAGCAAATCTCAACCTGTATGCTGAACATATATGATAGCTAGCAACAACTGTCTGAAGAAAAATCACCTCTTGCGTCACTTTGATACATTGACGTCTGTGAGGTGTGTTCGGTATACATACGTAAGGAAACTCCGGAATCTGTCCTAATGCTGACTGTTTATTGATACCGACACATATGTGGAGTATCCCACATAATAACAATACTATACGTCGTTTTATACTCAACATAATTATAAGGCCCTATTTACGTGTTTGTACCGACATTGAACGTGTCGTGTCGGACAAAATCATACTTTTCTTATACAATAGTTTAACAACATAACAATGAAAGTGGTAGAACCCTTTATGGTTCAACTCCGGAGGACCTCCACATCACCTATTTTTACCTATTAACAGTAGCTGCTGTATAATACACGCTTGTTCGCTACTTGTTCATGGAGTTATTATCACGGAATTATGGAAGTTATAAATAAGTTAATACTTCATGCGCATTAAAAATAATGATATCTTTTTGTCTGACACGGCCCGTGTCTGACACGTATGATGTCTGTAAATAAATATGCACCTTAAAGTAAGCCTAATAAATGTATAATGACAAAGTAAAATATAACAGTTTATCAAACAAAACGAGTTTCATTTAATTGTGCCGACAGCTGTTTTGTTATTTATTGAGTTTTTACTTGTAATAAATATGACGAAAAATGTATCATGTTATCGTCGTATGACACTTTCTTGTTAAGACATTTAAACGAAGTTTAAATAGATAACCTTTATGTAGGTCTACTAATCAAGGAAGTTAATGACGTCAACACTTTACAAACCGTCTGTGCTTTGATGACTTTCCTTATTCGTCATTGTTCATATTTAGTAATCGATTTACTAATTAAGTTGTATTCGATTGCTTTCTACGGCTTGTTCAGTATGAAGTATACTTTTAATACTCACAATATTTCTATAAAGAATAATTCAATATTCTTTCTAAGAAATAACTTATTTTACAACGGGGAATGAAGTAGTTTTAAAATACACTTATAAATGCCTCTCTGAGGGGACGGCTAAGCAAATGCTTTGTCCGGTAAAGAGGCCCCCTCGTATCTACAAGATAGAGCTAATGCAATTATGGGACAAAAGGATATCTAAGTCCTGAAGATACTTTGTATACACTATTATAAATAACACCTTTCAAAGCATTTTGGTTTCATGTTAAAAGCGGCGCCTTACGCTGTTTTTATAAGACATAAATGGGTGTGGCTGTAGTGCCTTCGGAGTCGAATCACGTAGGGTTATCTTCGTGACAACTCGCATGAGACTGGGTGATCGTGTGGGCAGAGGTGAGCTGAGCTACTGGCGCACTAGTACATACTCTGAGCAGCTGTCTACTATAAGGTCGGCATACCGCAACGTGTAAACCAGCCATAAGACATTAAATTTTTAGCTCTATAGGAATTAATGTAAACCTAGCACAAATTTTTACGCCTATATTGGCCGGCCTATAACGTATTAAGTATTAATTAGCACAAGAAATCATACTTAGATTTAAACTTCGATAAACGTTTATTAAACTCTTATTTTGATGTAAGCATACCACCACAATATCGACTAATATTTTTAACAGATGTCATTATTATCAAGCCGTACACTACAATGTAGAGCCTTATGTAAGTATTTCTGATAAAGAGAAAGTACATTTGGAGATAAGATTATGTAAGTGTGAAGGCCGGTTCATCAAAATTTTCATGCAAGTGCTACATATATACGTGAACGTCTTATGGGTTTGCTTAGTCTACAAAACGTACAGCAAGATATAATATGTAGTAATGATTTTGGAACTGATAGAATCTGTACAGCTGGTAAACCAACGTCATAGCTCTGATATTTTCTGTTAGGCTGGATGTTATTTTTCATAGTGCGTGCATTGACGTACAAGACAATTATAACTATTTACCTCACTTGAGCTTTTCAATTCACATCGTGCAATTCGTAAATAAAACTAATGTTGTAAAAGAGATGTTTTTTACATAATTGCAGTACATTACCTCAAAATACTTAAAAACCCATTAAAGTGCACCATTTTTGATCCACCAGATAAGACTAAAATTCCAACTGAAGTCGACCACAGATGCGTTGCTACCCCTGAGGACTAAGTTGGAATGCCTCGTTAAGTTTATCACCCTTACCACCACCCTTCAAACCAGAAGACAGCAGCGCTTAACACTGCTGCTATTAGGTAGAAATAAGTGTGGCGGTGGTGCCGCCGGAGTCGAACTACAAAGGGTCCTACCACCTTTGAACTTACTTTTACTTTTAATAATAACTATTACCTTTTACTTTTAATAACTTTTTTAAGTTCCGCTCATCCACAGAGGGACTGTATCCCTATATGTAGGGGTGTAGCGATGCGTGGGAATCAGGCTTCAGTTAACAGGCTCTTTTCTGTTTGCTTTTTTGCATCCATTATCTCGCCGGTACTTAAATGAGGTCATCGTTGCTCGGGAAGCACAATGCCTCAACGGAACAAAACAGTTTGTGCAAATTTCTCAGAAAGTCCTTTGTCTAGACTTGAATACCTTTTATCACAAAAAGAACACGACATATCACACGTTACGAAAAGTCTCCGCTTCTTTAAAAAGGGGGTAAATACGTAATTGTTATAAGAACTTTTATAATACCTTTAATACATTTGTGGCATAAACCCAAATTAACAAAAACATGTGAAGATTAGATTTAACAACGCCAAGTTTGCGTCACGGCGAAAAAAAAATACTTAAGATTCCTACAAACTGTTCTCACTCACAACTTGTGAACCTCCATTATTTTAACTTATTCTGGCTAACGCAGACCCCTGTTGAGTCACCCATGGACTCCTGGGGATACACCTGGACCACTTTGGGAATGACTGATATAGTCCCTAACACTACTAGTAATTACTACTAATAATAATATTTTACTAAACAGCTGAATTGTACATTCTACGAACTAATTATCACTTACTATAAAGGTGGAGGAAAACTTCGTGAGGGGACGTACACACCCGAGTTCTTCGAAATAAAAGAAAAAGTTCTCAAAGGTGTGTGAAGTCTATTCGCACGTATCCAGCAGACTACCTACAGCCGAACACCTCTCACTGAGATTAGACCCGTGCTTATATAAATTGAGATTATATTTCAAATTTGAAATGAAACTATATTTTTTAACTACATGCGACATTCAGCCATCCTGGCACTGTAGTTATGTGGTCGACTTCAGTTGGGATTCGGGTCTTATCTGGTGTGGATCACAAATGTCTATCAGGTGGACTGCATGCTCGTTTGCTACTCCATCATATAAAAAAAAAACAAAATTCAGTTCAGTGCAATTTTACAACCTTTAGTGTAAGTTGCAACACGGCTGTAGGAAGCACGCAGAGCAAGCAACGCAAGAGCGAGACAGCTTGAAACCTTCACAATCGGTGTACGGAATTAGAAATTAAGTATCCTTTGGCCCCCCTCTCTCCGATGCAACATTAAGCCTCTAACTCCCGCCAGAGTACGTAATAGCGCCGTAACGCCACGACGTCACTGCATAATGCACTACTACAGTTTTTACAAACGATCGATCGAAAGGGCGAAGCAAATTAATTTTAGGTGTCCGTAGAACTCTATTACTAACGATACACTTTTCGTGCGTCTATGTGTACTGTTTTACAAATATATGTACTCTACCTGTAAAATGTATATAGATCTTTCAGAGTACGTACTCTAGCATCTGCTAAGCTTAGCAAAAATATGATACTTCGTACATTTCCGGCCTTCACTTGCGGACTCAAGACACATAAGGGAATACTGGCGTAATCACTGTGCTGGTCGTGTGTAAGTGATCGCGGGCGGCGACAGACGTCATACTTTCACTGCTACAGTACTACCATAAAACAATAACGCTGTTTGGCACAAATGGTAAAATAAGATAGAAGTTTGAAGCCGCACAGTATATTTAAAGGAAGATAAAATTTTAATGCTATTGTTATAAAAATTCAAAGCTTATTACGAGGTGTGTTTTATCTAACTAAAAGGTCGTCTTAATACTCTTGTTTCGAGCTGGCAGTCAATAAATCAACTCTACGTATGACTGTTGCCATACCCAATGACAATAAATTTGAACCTGTGTTCAAGTTTATCAGGCACTTCGCTTTATTTTATATAACAGTTGTTATTAATTAGCTTTCAATAACTTATTTATTTGTAATGATTACATAACTCGATCAATAAATTTCATTGTTCGCCGTTGAAGTTGTCTACGGCACTGCAACTCTATTATACACTTATAAGTTGTACAATCTGCAATATTAAAAAGTTTATAAAGATTTTAAATACAAACTGAAGTTCATACAATAACCACTTTAGCAACAGCTTTAATATTTAATGTAGTAATTTCAAACACAGGCATTATTTTGTCTCTATCATCAGGCAATCATAAAGACAATAACAATATGAATTAATTAACTATATAAGATTCCTTGCATAAGCAAGGTAGTCGTGGGACTACCTGCATTGGCAGCAATAAATTGTGATTCACATTCTTGCTATCAACATACACCTGACATACAACGTGTAATAATATGTTGTTTTCCATTATTACATTATTACGAATTTATGCACAACACGAATTGCAGCCTTATCATTTTAAATTATAACTGAACTTATATAATAATAACATTATGATTTTTTTTTAATTATTATAAAAAGGTCGTCATTGCCTGATCTCGAATATTCATTGAAAAGTTTTAAAAACAACAATAATATTCCTTTGTATGATGCAGATAGCTCTATGGCGCCAGCGACTGTGTTTACTTCTATCATTATGTATGTTTTATTAGTGTACACATGTCAAATGAAGTAAAAGCCGCTAAATCTATCACGTAAATAGGGAGAAACCTTACACTCGCAGACCTAACACGTGACTATTCCCACCTGACCGTCGTCACGCGATGCTAGGCGCTGCTATGTCTGACGTGTTGTCTACGTGACAAGATATGAACGTGACAGAATTACAATTTAATATTAACCTCATGTTGAATTATTTACGAAATAATTGATATAATTGTTTGTTATAAA
>DWRA01002973.1:0-12856 GCA_018250295.1 Spathilepia clonius
GGTGGTAGACCCTTTTGTAGTTTGCCTCCAGCGGCACCACCGCCACACTTATTTCTGCCTAATAACAGCAGTGTTAAGCGCTGCTGTCTTCTGCTTTGAAGGGTGAGGTAAGGGACTTAACGAGGTATTCCAACTTAGTCCTCAGGGATATCAACGAATCTGTGGTCGACTTCAGTTGAGATTCTGATCTTATCTGGGGTGGATCACAGGTGTCCATGGGTGGCAGTTGGCACTTACCATCAGGTGGACTTCATGCTCGTTTGCTACTCCATTATATATAAAAAAAATCTTATGATTCTAATAGTGGCAGTGACCACGTACCATCAAAAGGACTCTATACTAATTTATTCCTTCTAGGTATAATAGTAAAGGCTTCAGTAGTTTTCGAGGGACATTATATATGTATGTTTACGAGTCACAGTGACCATATATCATCAGATGGACTCCCGTGCTCGTTTACTACTTCTATAACAGAAATGACTTCAATCCTATTTGACGTTCATTATACTCGTATCTGTCTACAAATGATCACATACCATCAAATAAACTCTGTGCTCGTTTAATACTTCTACAACATGCAAAAGTATGATAATGATAAATGTATGATATGAATTTCGGTTGGTCCAAAAAAGACGATAAAATCAATAGGTACGCTCAATTTTCAGGCTATTGGACAAGCAGCGCATATAATGTAAAGCTGAAGTGACTCTCGAGTTAATTAAAGGTACTCGTATAATGAAAGAGAACGGGTCTCCGATGCAAATAGCGCTTTGTCGGAGCGTTGAGATATTGTTTGGTTTAAACAAAAGATCTGTTGATTGTAAACCCATCGCTCGGATTGGAATGAAAACTCGAAGGCAAAGTTATTAGTGCGTAGAATTAAAATTGTTTGTATAAAATTTTCTGGTTGTATACCTAACATCTTTTCCATAATGATAAAATCGGTAGAAGAATGAAAATTTACTGTATAGCTCTCAGAATAATAGGTAATGTGGTAACTTGGAAATGGTTCGACTGAAGGCACCACTATTTCTGCCTTACAAAAAGCAGTGCTAAACGCTCATTTTTATTTTGAAGGGTGTGGTGAGGGATAATACTTATATGAGGCGTTCTAACTTAGTTCTCAGGTGTAGCACAGCGCATGTTTGGACGACCTAATGTAGGAAAAATATAGATATCCATGGGCGGCAGTGGCTATTTACTATCAGACGAACTGCATGCTCGTTAGCTACTTCAATATTATAAAAATAAAAACAAATAACCTAACAAAAACTGCAGGAAAACGCAGAATTCAGACGACTCAATGGCGGTCGGAGTGGCGCAGATTATGTGAGAATTATTAATGGCTTTCAGTACCCACTACAGTATTTTTAACATTTTCTTGTACGGGAATTGCACCTATAACTTGCTGCGCGTTGAATCTGTATGCTTGTGGCTCGATGGATTTATTAAATCTTTATTTTAATTGTTATTTATTATAGCTACATATCGCAATGCATTTATTGAAGTTTGTTTTCAAAAAACTTATTTGCATGTCATCAAAATATGAACATATGAAATGTTGGAGTGACCTTCTCACAAAGATAGAAGATTTGGAGTACCATCAACTTTCCTTTGCCACGAAAATCTGTGATTTCTAAAAATGTACACGTATATGTTAGATACACACAGGAGGATACTTGTACAATCAAAATGCCAAACCAATTTAACTTGTTTCGTAGTATTGCCGTCGAAACAACAGAGCCAGCTCTTACGTTGATTACAGGATTAATTGAAGTGGGCGCTACGGGTCCGGCGCTAGATGATTTGTTTGAGGCTGGTTAAGACGGGGATTTGTTAGTCGTGGACTAATTTAAGCAACGGTCTAAAGGGTTTTGTTACGATCTTTAAATGCAAATTAAAGTAAGATTTTTCCTTGTAGAATTCTCTTTGAGAATCGTGTTTGTTTTTTCTCTGTGATGAAAGGTTGGTGAATATTAAAAAAGTGTTTTTTTTTTATTTAACTTAACTTCTTTTCATTATTTTACCAAAAATAATGTACGCATAAAAGTTAAAAAAACATGATTGTTGGATTAATGACTATTGTTGGGTTATTGAATTATTTGACGTCTATCGCTAGCTTTATCGACATACTTATCTTCCTTATACCATCAAAGTAGCGCTATTGTGTGCTAGTTTAAAAGGTGTACAGTAAATTTATTTTGTCGAGGCGTTCCAACTCTATACTAACTGCTTACAGCTATGATTATGCTTTTATTTGAAGTCAGTTTTATTGACCGGCATTCATCAGCGTCAGGTGTCATTCCACATTTGGTCACATAAAACAGAAAATACTTTCAGTGACACCAGTAAATGCTATCAAGTATAAAGTTACAGAGTTGTGAATGAAATGAAAATGATAGTTTGAAAAATCGTATATCACTAAACTTATAATACTGTCTCCGAACCCCATTTATAGGAAATTTAAAATCATTTCCAAATGAAACGGAGCGAAATATTCGCGGAATAAAATTTTACGATTCAAATAACGTAGGGATTACATCGGAATTGGAAAATCTAATTTCAACATACGACTTTGCACATGTCGAGATCTCAAGCTAGACTGAAACGTAAGGGACGTCTGCTAGACAGAATATATCAGACGTTTAGAGAAATTTTAGGATGTATTAATTCAGGGAGAGGTATGTACTGTCCTATTTTTGGTAATGACGAATTTCTGGATACAGCGCAAGTGCCCAGCTCAGAGCTGACTGTGCAAACAGGGTTTGGTAGACTTGACGTACCTTTGAGAATGTTCTGGAAAATCCGGAGATCTGTAGGATTTTTCACGATGTTTTCCTTCATCGTTAACGCGTTAAGTGATCTTAGTTTTATCAAAAATCGCACTAGACCCGTGCAATAGACTATAAATGGGGTAGTAATGTTTTGACGATAGAATTATTGTATAATGTCGCTTAAAACCACTAATCTAGACCAAGATCTTGTTGTACGTTTAACAAGGTGTCCGCACATTATATACGCGTAACCCTTCTATATTTAGTGGTCTATATCGATGCAGGCCATCCAATCCGGGTGGATGCGGTGACGTCACGGAGGTAATATGCCAATGGGGCGTAAAGGAAACCTTTTACACGGCAACCGCAGCTAAAAGTAGTTTCAGTAATGGCTTCATAAAATGTAATGATATTCATTTAGGCGGCCCCTCGGTGGGCGCCAATTTTTTCTACGCGACCCGCAATAGATGTCGTTACGAGATCGGCGTAACGAGTTTTCCCATAGATTTTACCTACTGCCTGTATTTTATTTTCAGTTGTACAGAAATTTGTCATGATTTCGACGAGTTTAATATTAATTCTAGCCACACTGTTGTGCACGGGGATGCAGTTTTCAGTACAATGTAATGATTTTATTGAAACTTTTGCTATTAAACTGGCACATTGTAGGCATAAACATGTTTAGGTTGGGAGATTACACTCATGGAGGTTTTTGGTGATAAATCCAATATCGTTGCAGCATATATGACTTAAAATGATATTAGTATGTTTAATCCCAATAGAAGTACCGTATGTGTTTATTGGATTGACCTTTAGTATTTTCTATCAAACTTGTTAACCTTTCGGGAAGATAGGATATTAATAGTTATATGTTACGTGTGTATTATTTCCTGTGCAAAGTTGTGAGTGACTTTTAACGTGACCTTTGCAGAACGATTCACTTAACCCGACTAGAGAGAGGCCAAATATTTATGTTAAAGTTTAGGGGTAGTTTTACAGTAGATATTGAAATATGGTGAAAATAATTTTTGTACTATTATGTTAATTACGACAACCACAAAATTTGCGTTATAGCAACGGTCCAACAGTGTTAAGCCGTAGTGTGGTAAGGACCCTTCCTTCTTTGTTACTCCAGAAATCTATGTTGGAATGCTAAGTAAAAGTGTCTAACGTGACTAAACAAAAATAATATGCTTAAATAAAATATCAAACCTGAATGCAGCCAATCCCAAAATCGTTTACCTCCTCGTAAATCTGTGTAATAAAAGCCCATAGGTCCCGTGAGCGAAGTACTTCCGGCCCGCATCCCGTCTTGCGGTTATGGTGTCACACGACCTGTCACGGTTTTGACAGAGGCTATCTCAACACATTCACAGGATTATCTACAAGAGCATGAAAATGTATTGTACCCGTACATGGGGGTAAGGAAATAAAATCTCTTTTTAATTGATAGGTTGGGCCCTAACCTAAGTTAGACATTTGGGTTAGGAAATTATTCTAATTATTCTAAATAATTTTTTAATTGTGATTAAGTTTTTTTTTATCTTCGTAGATATAAAACAGAGGTATAACCACTAGGCATAATTTTGAGGTCCTCATACATGAGATCCTGGGCCTCTGATTTTTCGATGTTATGTGCGTAACTGCAAATGTATGCCTTGACGGAGAAAGCAAACATCGTTGGGTAACTTGCGCGACTGAGAATTCTGTAACGAAAAGTTCTGGAAGGTGTAGTTTAGCAATTCATAATTAGCGAGTTTAGTGCCTTTATTACGCTTCCAGCAATATGATTATAATAGGTTATTTTTACTGTAGACAAACAAACCGATTTTTTTCGTTTGTACATGATATGTATAAAAATCTGAGCAAAATGCTGCAACTTCCTTCCAGCACAGAAAGATACCGATTAGTCCCCAGAGGAAAAAGTTATTCTGAAATAAATCTTATATGAAAAGGTTAACACGTTTCCACCCACACGCTCGATATACTCTCAATCAACCCACCCTCAACGTGCGAATATCTAAATATATTCATATACACACGTAATGTTCCTTCCGTTCGTCCATTGCAACCATAAAACGTCCTGTGATGACGTAAGCGACCTACATTTCCTCAACACGTCTCGTAATCCAGGGACCGAAGGCAAGCACTTTTGAAGCACTCGTCTCTATTACAGTGGATAAGCGATAAGCGATTAATATTTAAAAGACATTATTATAAGCGGTCTCATAGTCCCCCAGTGTTACTATCACACAAAAATATGAGTTCATAAAGACCCAAACCTGAAACCTAAATTCATTGTTTCAATTTGAAAAATGAATTGACCCAAAAGATGTAAATGGTTTTTGTTTCGGTCATTGATTTTAATCACAACAATAGTGGTGGCAAAACAAAAATAAGAAAAGTGTTTTAATAACTCTTCGTGATCGGTGGTGCAATTTATTTTGTCGTTTCTTAAAGTGGCAGAACTCTTCGTGATCGACGGTGCAATTTTTTTTGTCTTCTAAAAGCAGTATAATTCACTGCTGTATTCTCATTTAAAAAGGGTTATAAAGCAGGAACAGAAACCGGAGATGTTCTAACTTGACTTCTAGGATAGCGTGTCTGTGGTCTACTACAGATGGTACTCCAATCCCATTCGGGTTTCACAAGTGTTTATGAGCGGTATTGACACTGACCATCAAGTAAAGTGCATCCGTTAGATAATGATACAAAAGCCTATCGCTTCTCGCATTTCGTTGTCAATATGACGTGCACCTAAGCTTGTTCACGGTTTTTAATTGCGTAGGAAAACAAGTGCCTTTGAGCGCCGTCCCTTGGAGATGCTTTTTAATTTTCGAGGCCGCTGATTCCGCACGCTTTTTGATTTGAACGTGTGTTGATGACGTTCTTTTAAATAAATTGTGCCTTAATTTATAATTTTCGCTTTGCAAATGTTTTAAATGAAGTCTTTTCTGTATATGCGTTGGGAAATTTCGGATGTGTTCGAAAATTAAATTTAACACAAGTACTCAATAAAATAACTTCTGCATCGTCACTCTTGAGGACTAATACGGTCGTTTCATATGTAAGTCAGCCGACATACACCTTGCACCTTTTTTTTATTTTCGAGGGGGAAACCTTCAAAAGGTACCCTGTGTCGTGAGAGCGTCACAGGGTTATGTGGGATTTTTACCCACTAAAACCCCCCCGGTGGTCGTCCTCAGCGCTACGTGGAGGACTCCGGGATCTCCGTGGGAACGCAACCGGAGAGGCAGGAAGGACCATAGGCGACATATGTTCCCAAAGTATTGCATACATTTGTTTAGCCCGGAATAGTTAAGTTTGAAGGCCACTGTTCTTGGTTAATATTAAGAGGATCTAATTATCTGATTTCGTGTTCCACTTGTACTATGATGTGGTCACTCACTGTTTGAACACAAGGGAACTTGTGCAAGTTATAATTCCTATCATTAACCCGTGGCCGACCACATGCGATTTTGCGGAATTATGACTTTGCAATCCGGAGATAAACAGCTTTGTCGATTGCGTAGGAAGTCAGTTTTTTATGATAGGACATTTGCAAATAGATTTTGTCGTAAACCCATCACCGTTTTACTGCTGGGTCTCCTCTCAGTAATAGGAGTAAATGCCATAGTCCACCGTATTGGCCAATTGCGAATTAGTAGACCTTACACATCTTTACACATTTTTTTACGATCTCTCAGGCGTTGTAGAGTTCCATAAGGTTTTCGCTCACCGTTATAGCAAGTGATAATTAATTTTTAATTAGTACATAACCTTCAAGTTCAAAGGTGCATGCCTGGGATTTGAAGCATTTTAAATCAAATATTTGGAAATGACCGAAACAAACATTTCAATATTCGTTTCAAATTGCTGGTACGGTTGACTTACATATGAATTGATCATATTAGTCCTCAGAAGCGATAACGCATCTATTATCGGCGTAAAATAGAATTGCTATTCCACGTGGAGTTCGTTTACAATGCCCATGGGCGGCGGTAACCACATACCATCAGGTAGACTGCACGCTCGTTTGATATTTCTTATAAAAAAATCTTAAATGGGAAACCATTTCCGGGAAGCTCTATTCAAGATGCTACGTGCACGTGAGACTGGGTTGCAGTGACCAATTAACACTATTACCCTAGGAATCTCCTTATTTAAAATTCTACTGTCTACGTAAGATCCACTAATCGACACTTTTAAGGAGAATATTTCATATATTTCTTTGATATATAAATGTATAAATACAATACTATATTTTAGATTATATATAAATATATTTACTATAAAATAATAAATATAAACGTTTATTAATATAAAGTTATAAATAAGTACTGCATGTATGTTATGAGGGTACATTTGGAGTTCCTTTTAGATACCATAAAAACAAGCTAAACGTACTTTATAAACAGTGCCTTATGTTAAAACAATAAAGTTGTTTTAGCTATCAAAAGCGGTTTTACTTAAAAAAAAAATACCTGGTGATTAACCTAAACTTAATTTAATTTTACACTTTATAATCTTAAAACACAAAAATAACAATAATCGAAGATTTAAACACAAAGGTACTTTCTGAACTAAATTGGCTAGGCGTCCGCTACGCACAAAGTTTCGAACAAGAATGCCCGACCATTGCACTTGCACCGGCACTTGTTTATTAACAGTGTCCGACTGAAAACCAATTTCTGGCCGAACCCTAAGACGAATAATCGGCTCACGGCCCAACCTTCGGCCGAAGCTGAAGCCGAAAATATAAAAGCCTTAAGAAAATCTTTTTGAAATTCCCAAAAAAATAATGTAATTAGTTTAATTGAAGGTTTATGTGGTTATACAAACAACTTTTAGATATGATTAATTATCTGGAAATTTGTCAAATATGACATTATTTCTTAATTATATGAATTAAATTACAAGTGACCACGCAAGCCTGAATGGAGAGAATGTTCGTGCGTTTTCAGTACATCGTCATCATTAATGTGAATACACGCTTTTGTAAAATGGTTCAATTTCGGCGCTTGGCAGAAACCTTCGACTTCGGCCCATTTTGGACGAATCAAATATGGCTTCTAGCCGAATGTGGAGAAAGCCGATGCTGCGGTTAGATATTACTTATTAAAAATATACTTATAAACATCACTTGCAACATTGAAGCCGACCATCCTTCGTAGAAGGCCATCAGTCCACCAGACCGGTAGACCGCCTTGGCGCCGTTGACCAACCCTTTGTATTGGTCTTTAACTAGCATCTGTCGAGTCCTGATCACTTCTAAGGGCACTGTGAGGGTAGCACTGCAGCATCCCGCGAATATCCCACAGAGAAATACTAAAAATGTCCTGAAAAATTAATTAATACAAATAAAACACTGAACGTGGTAGAACTTTCGTAGACTTCGGAGGTACTTCCCGCTAGGACTTATAACCTTTGTCTTAAGCGATGCTAGTAGCAGTACATATGTGGTCGATCACACGTATATTTTTACTCTATATGGGGTTGATTACAGTTCTGTTGTCTATGGGCGGGAATGACGACTTACCATCAAGCGGAACGCATAATCATTTGCTACTTCTATATAAAAAAAAAACAATTTCTACAATAAAACAAGTGTAAGCATTATTGTGTTTAGAACTAATGCGCGTGGTATGAAAGTCACCTCTATAAGCTTGAGGCATTCCGTAATTCTTAAGGGTAGCAACGTATCTGTGGGCGACTCAGGGAAGACTCAAAAATTGGGAGTTGATTATAGAACTTCAAACGCGGCAGTAATTATTTGTTATCGGGGCAGTAAACTCGTTTGCTACATTTGTTTCAGAGAAGAAAACACTGACTGGACTCTACATAATTTTGAGAGTTTGGTGAGTCATTTACAATAGTGGTATTGTAGAGTGGTAGAGTATGCAATGTTCTCAAATTTCCGTGGGACGGCTCAGTGAGATTTAATACGTAGAGTGCTCTGCTATTTCTAGTTACTCTGCATTTTCGTGGTAAGTCAGACTGTACTAATACATACTTAGTGCAACTTGATTAGAATTGCAAAGTAATCTTTATGCGTTTTCATTGCTCTATAAATATATAAGGAGTTTGTTAGTATAGTTTTTACTTAAGTTTAAATCCAGTTTGAACTTATTATAACTTTTTAGACATATTATGCTTATAGATTTTTCAATCGCACCAAATTTATGTCATAATGTTTTATCGATAATTAGGAAATTTTAAATAGTATTTGGTTAAAAAAAACAAAAATCAAGAAAGTTATGAAAAGTTTTTATAAATTTTGTTGTTTTACAAATCTTACGATTTGATCTAAATCTGCGACAATACTCTTTATTTAATTTGTGTGTTCATGTGTGACTTAGCATGCGATATATCTATGATTGATCGTTGTGGTATAATAAAGAGTCTTACATTAGGACTGGCTATAATAAAACGTAATAAGTAGTGATGGGCCAGTGTTGATTCACAGTCTCAATCCAGTAATCCGAGGTTCAAATCTAGGCGCGTAACTCTGATTTTTCGAAGTACGTGCCTATTAACTTTCACCTGCTATAACGGTGAAGGAAAGGATTAAGTTGGAACAAGTATGTCTTTCTTATCACAATCTCCAAACATAAAAGACAGCAGCACTTAATACTGTTGTTCTATTTAATGTTTTCTTTACCTTTTACTCTTTTTTACAACAAAAATAATTTTCTTTAAAGAACGCTATTTTGGTATTTAGCCCGAGGCGCGAGGAAAACTCAGGCCGGTGCTGAGTGATACCAATACGCCTTCTATTTATAAATTTTGTATTTTTGATGGGATTTCTTGTTTTCTGTTTTACTTTTTTTATCTTTTACTTTAAAAAAAAATGCCTGGTGGTTGAATCTCGGCCTCCCGATCGAGATATTGGAGGTTCAAACCCCAGGCACGCGCCTCTTATTTTTGGAAGACACGTGCGTGTTACAAATTAATTGTCACTTGCTATAACGGTGAAAGAAAACATCCTGAGCAAACCTATACGTCTGAGAGTTCTTTGAAAAAATGTTCTCAAACGTTTGTGAAGTCTACTCACTCTGATAGGAGATCTGTGCCCAGCAGTGGGACAGTAATGGATTGAGGACACTCAGTAATAATACATTTCTTAAAACGGCGCTATTTTTCGTGATTCGCCTAGGGCGCCACGTATGCTCGGGCCGGCGATGAGTGTATAACTTTTTTGTAGAATTTTTACTCATTAAAACATCCACGGCGACTGTACCCAACGTTATGTGGAGGTCTCCGGATATCTAAAGGAACGCGACCGGAGTCTTCTGGCGCGATGCCCTGTCGAGCTCTACCCTGGTAATCTTTCACCACACCATCCAGTGTTTACGATGATATGCGGCTTCTTATACCGTTGTCCTTGCTGGGGTAGCTGACTGGACGATTCAAACTTCCACACTTTCTGCCCATAACCCCAGAGTACGCTCTTAGCCGCCTCTTAAGGTAGACCGGGGATACCGTAGGTCTAGACTAGTCTCGAGACTACAATGAAAGCTGAGTGCATACCTATTCGTTTTTGGTCTATTTTGCTACGCGTAGACTAGTAATAATTAATAATGGTTGTAACTTACTTGTATCCATTGTCTTGAGTAAGAGTATAGACGTATTTTGTACTTAATTCATACACATAGAACTGACTGCTTATTGACGCAATAGAATGTATCTGAAAGAAATAGTAAGCAAATAAATCCATATTGGAAAAGTTGCTTTAAACAGGCTTTTCCGTGTTCAGAATAGTTTTCTAGCTGACATACTAGAAAATGCAGCAATTTTAGAGTAGTTGGAAAATATGTTTCATCTCTTCATTATTTCTGGTATCTCTGAATTAAAACTTAACAACAATAGATTTAGAGGATCTTTTAGCGGATATCATTATTGAAAAAAATATGGTTAAAATAAACAAATAACTTCTAAAATTCTTAACAATTTTTGTATTGAGCTCTTAAACAATACGCGCGGTGGCCTCTAGTCTTTTTAGTGCAGTTCAGATGGTTTCATGCTGCATGCATACACACCTGTCCAAGATTGTGACCTTGCCACAACGCAGTAATACCTTCTTCCATCCAAATTTTCTTAGTTGTCTCAAACACGGATTTATGTCTGTTTGCTGACGATTGTTTGGACAACTGTGTTCTTATTTTTATTACGTCAAAAGGTTGGGTTATGAAACGAGTTGTTACGGCGGATACGCAACCTGCTATCAGCTTTTGATTAGGCGTCATCGTGTCGTCTTTTTTGTAACCCACCATTGTCCGAGCAAACGCATAGTGAGCGAAAAACCCGCAGGTTTTTCTTATAAATCAATCTTCACCGAAATGGATCATTTTATAATTTGACGGATGACGGAAATTTGGCAGCTATTGACAGTTTAGATTCATCAAAGGACGCTTGCAGAGTATTTACGGGCAAAGACTATGAATCGCTGTTTTCCTTATTTTCAGGTAAATAAATACGAATAAGACCTTAGTTGTATCTTAAACGCATAACTTATAAGACGCGGTCTTAGGCAAAACAAAATTATATCGTTCAATACAATGCTTGGCTTGCTTGTCTTAATATTACAAATAATATAGAGAAGAATTCACAAAAATCCCAACCCAGAAAATATATTAAAATTGATCCTTTAGATATCTCAGTGGCCGGGAATCGAACCCGCTCGGCCTCACGAGTGTTGATAGCATCGATACTGCATTGCGTTTTGGCGATTTACTGCATTCGGTTGCGGTACCGAATTTGTCCGCGCAAGTCGTTTTTAGTGACTGATTTAATACATTGAGCATTCAAAAGTAGCTGCGAGCGTGCAAATGTGCGTGTGGCGTAGCGTTTAATCGCTGCATACACGTAAAACGATATTTGACATACTCTCGTGTGCAGAAATTGTCAGATGTTAATCTTCGTTACGCATAACATTGGGTACATTGATAATTAATGACTGCCGTAAATCCGTAAATCCGTCGAACGCAGATGCTAAAAGTGAGCATGGCTGCCGAGTCCTTAAAAATAACAAAAATATTCTACCGTTATATAATATTGTTTTTTACTCACTAAATCATTAGAATGTTATTTTTAAAGTTGGCTTTAAGTTTTTAATTTATAGTTCAGTTTTAACATTATTGAATAAGTCGAAACATTTAAATACAATATATTTTTTATAAGCATGCAACTAGCGTCCTATGCTGAAAATTTTAGCTATCTCGAATATTGGATATCGGAAACTATCAGGTCCTTTCTGCATAGGATTCAAAAATACGCCGAATTCCTCCAGGGACAGCACAGGACTTAAGGCTTCTTTATAGGGACGACACGACGGAATGGCACCGACAGCACGATGCCGACAACTATTTCTTAACCGATTAATATGATACGGTAGCTTTATTATTCATTTAGGCTTCTCTTTGAGCGTAAATTAATATAAACTGAATCGTAGAACAAGTGAAGCATGAAGTATATGCCAACTGGTGCCCTTCTACGTGGCAGCTTCCATGTACAGCACATATGTACATAAAGATGGTGTCGGTGTCGTGCTGGGCCAGTGATATAATTCCAAAGAATTATGCGTTCATTAATGTCGTTACCTTGCCGGTGGCGTGTCGTGTCGTCACAAAGAAGAAGGCCTTTGCCTTTCAAGTTTGGTTCGCAGATATGTTACCAATATCACTGAATTTGAAAGCGCTTAAACCGTGTCTGAGAATGTACTATTGATAAGTTTCGTTGATAATAAAATACATTACGTTCTCCGCTGCATCTGTTCAGTATTACAGAAATACATAATTATATGTACTACAATATTTAAAGTATTCTCTAAGAAATTTAAACAGAACGATGCGACTTAAAGATTGGTCCTTAGCACGCTATTGTTGTCAATAAAACAAATACAGTCGAATTGAGAACCTCCTCCTTTTTTGAAATCTATTAAAAAAGAGAAAATTTTACAAATTATTGACGAATTTCGACCATAGGTGTGTATACAAGTAAAATTAAAATATCGCTTATTAGGTCCACGAATAAGAGGTGTTTTAATTTTACTTGTACCTTAAAGGTGGACCTTTAAAGGTGGT
>DWRA01002974.1:0-12855 GCA_018250295.1 Spathilepia clonius
GAGCATGTAGTCTATCTGATTTGAAGCGGCCACTGCTCGTGGACATTTATAATCCACCCCAGATAAGACTAGAATCCTACCTGAGGTCAACCACAGATGCGTTGCTACCCCTGAGGATTAAGTTGGAATGTCTCAGATAAGTAAGTCTCCCTTACCACACCCTCCAAACCAGAAGACAGCAGAGCTTAACACTGCTGTTATTAGGCAGAAATAGGAGAGGTGGTGGTGCCGCCGGAGTCAAACCACAAGGGGTTCTTTCACCTTTAAACCTTCGAAGTAACTTAGCGAATCCTAGTTATTCTATGATGTACACAAATATAATATAACTATCGATCGATATAACTTCGATATAATATAATAATATATAATATTATAGACCTCGTAAAACTACACATATTTACAGTTACATTTACCTTCAAAATGTTTCAATCTATAGAAATGGCAGCAACTCAAGCGAGAAGCCGCAAATACATCAAACTTGCTCATACCCTGGGAGCTACGGATCAAGGAGATAGAATCCCATTTCGGTTCCGTGGTAGCGTCCTACTTCACCTTCCTAAGATGGTTGTTTTGGGTTAATCTGGTTATTGGATTTATTTTGCTTATATTTGTGATTGTTCCGGAGGTACCGTATAATTTATTTAGTAATATTTTATTTATTCTCAAATTACTATAGAATTAGCATCATGTTATATAATAGATAAAGATATTATAAGTAATCTATGATATTATATCTAAACTTATATAAATTAAATCATATCTAATCAAAGAAAACTATATTAGTATCTGACAGCAAATCCGAAGCAAGATGGTGAAAGGAAAATAATAATGGAGGAGGAGCGCCGTAACGCTACCAATCTTTTAACTCTGTGGGAATTTGAAGGAGTTCTAAAATGTTCCCCTATCTTCTACGGCTACTATAGTAACATCGAGAAATCCGAATACAGGATGCCTTTAGCGTATTTCCTGACCGGTCTGGTAGTTTACATTTATAGCTTTGTCGCTATACTGAGAAAGTGAGTAATTTTACGTCCTATGTTTACGAATATACTACGCTGCCTATACTCCAACCATACTCTCTGCACTTATCTATATATTAATACGTGATGCGAAAACTTTGGACCCCGTTTTACGAAAATTGCGCGGTCGCAGAAGCATAAAATTTGGCACACTTATAGTTTATGTGTAGGAGAAGTGCAGAATGCTAATATTTTTCAATAATAATGCTTATAAACTACATTAAATCAATAAATAAAACATTACACACACTACCACGCATTTCACACACACATGCATATTATGTGTCTATAATGTTACTGGACGTCAAACATACTTTCAGTGAACGTCAAGTTTAGGTTTCATTTCAAATTTGGTCGAATTTCGACCAGTACGACGGGTGACTTGTAAACATAAATCCGACTCAATCATTTGGAAGTATTGAAATATATTAATTCTAAAGTTATATACAAAAGTTTTACTGCCTACTATGTTAATTGTATATGTATGTTTAAAAACCATGAATTACTTTACAGAATGGCGGAAAACTCCCGAATGTCAAAACTATCTGAGAAGGAAGACGAATGCATATTTTCGTGGAAATTGTTCACGGGTTGGGATTTCATGATAGGGAATGCTGAGACTGCTCACAATCGTATAGCGTCGGTCATTCTGGGATTCAAAGAGGCTCTCTTGGAAGAAGCAGAAAAAAAGAAAAATTTAAGGAAGTAGGATTTAACTTAACTGACAATCGGCAAAAATATACAAATATTCATATGAATATACTATTTTACAGTGTGGAAGGTTAAACGAAGGACAGATGCTTACAAGAGATGAAGAAAAAGTCGTAATAAAACAGTCTTAAAAAGTCATCGACGTCCATATATTGTCATATGTCCGTACAATTCATGGCGCTAACGAGCTATTTCGACAAACGCCGCATTTGTTTTAACAATATTTATTTATTTTGGTACACTCTCTTTATGGGCATAGTGTATCCTTTGCAATCTCGGTTACGGTCGCTCTGTGTTCATCAGTAACATATTTAAATGGATAATCCTGTACCATCTATAGCATTTGACCTAGATATTTAGGATGAGAAAACTGAACACCTCTTGCGATATGTCCCTTGATTTACCTGCCACACTGTATGTGAAAAGTACTATAATAATTACGGTAAATTCTTATAATTTTAGTTGGCGGATTATAACTCTGCGAGCTATCGTAAATATCTGTGTAGTAATTCTTCTCGTTATATCAGCGTACGCCGTGGTGACTGTAGTGTCTCGTTCAGATGATAATACAAAGCCACGAAATTGGTGGCGAGAGAATGAAACCACAATAGTTGTCACTGTAATTTCGATCACGTTTCCTGTGTTTTTTGAACTATTGGGTTTCTTGGAACATTACCATCCAAGAAAACAACTGCGATTACAACTTGCGAGGTAGGTCAATGTTTAATTAGTCAATTTAAGTTTGAATATTTTGTTATTAATCAATTTTCAAGAAGGTCATTCTCAGTTCAACATTTCTTTTTTTTTCGTTACAGAATAATGCTACTAAATTTGCTCAATTTATATTCTTTGATTTTTGCCCTATTCAGTAAGATAGAAGGAATGAGCAAAGACCTTTATTCACTTCAACCAAATGTCAGTATGAATGCTATTATGATAGTAGACAATAATTCAAATATCAACGAAAATTTATCAATGACCTTACCTACAACATGTTTTGAAACCCCTGTTCCATGTCTTCCTTGTGATTTGGCAACTTTACAGACTTTCAATGGACATACAGTAACGTCCAAAAATACATCAATGGTATTATCTTTACTTGAAAGGGACAAAATGTTGAGAAAGAACATGTTATCACCAGGGAAAAAACACAAAAAGTATGCAACAGTTTTGAAAAAAACACAAAATCGTGACGTGTCTAATGGCTTGATAGCCGAAAGTCTTATAGACTTAGTAAATGTCAATAATTCAGTTGTCGAAGTTACATTGCCTAAAAGTATAGATCAATTAGAATTGGAGAGATTAAGAGAAATAGGCCAAATTGATGGCCCTACTGAACCAAATGAACCTGTTGATTTGGATGAAGACGCTAATTACGATAGCTATGATTCCATTACGACCACAGATACCACGGATGACACATATTACATCAAAAAATATACTTCTGACACTACAGACCAACAGTCCACAGAGTCAGTAATCAGTAGCCCAACAACAACTTACACAGATTCAGAATCAACGTCTAGCACAACTGGATTCACCTACAATCTTGACTCAAATGTAACGATTAGTGAATCAACAACAGATTCTTCGATTGAAACCGACTTTACAGATACAACCTACTCAATGACTTCATTTACAGGCGATGAGGCGACCAATTTCCCAATCACATATATTACTAATTCCAACTTTACTAATATGGAATCGGTGAATACAAAGTCTATAAATACAGAAAGTAGTTTATCTACAGGCACATTTACTGATACAGTATCTACGGATTACTACGATTTAACAACTTCATCGAACATCTATGTTAAAACTGACGAAACAACGGAGATAGTATCAACAGTTCAAGGGTGGTCTACAACAACTTTAAAGGAAATTGTCCCATTACTATCACCTACGCCTAAAACTATACAGAATTTAAAAATTTGTCCCAATATTACGTTTAATTGCTCCACAAAATGTGGAGAAGATAATATTACTCAAATGTTTCATACGGAGAATTGTAGGATTGCTGATGTAAAATGCTATAAAACTACGTGCAACGTTACTGAATTTGATTTAGAAAATTTACGACAAAATCGTACTAACGTCACTATGGTTGATACTTATTATATCGATAACTATAACAGAAAAATGTACAACCTAACAGTAGCGACAAGGAAAAAGCTATTAAAATTATGTTGGGAAACAATGTTCGGGCAGGAATTAGTAAAACTGACTATGATGGATTTGGTAAGATAAAACAAACTATGTATATGCGTAATCACACTAAATATACGTTCAGACAAACATGTACGTGTAAATTGGATTTTATTCACTGATTTTTATTTCTGTTTTAGGTATTTGTACTCTTAGGAACCCTGTTCATGGATTTCTTTAGAGCTTTATTCGTGAGATACATGAATCGATGTTGGTGCTGGGACTTAGAAAAGAAGTTTCCCGAGTACGGTGATTTCAAAATAGCTGAAAATATATTACATCTTATCAATAACCAAGGCATGGTTTGGATGGGAATGTTTTTTTCTCCTGGACTAGTTGTTTTAAACGTTTTCAAATTAATGATAATGATGTATCTTCGATCTTGGGCAGTGATGACGTGCAATGTCCCCCATGAAGTGGTATTTAGGGTATCTAAGAGCAATAATTTTTACTTAGCATTGTTGTTAACGATGTTGTTCTTGTGTGTTTTGCCAGTCGGTTATACCATTGTGTGGGTTACACCATCTTGGCATTGTGGACCATTTTCAGAATACCAAAAAATCTATTATATTTTAACAACCAACATTTATAAAATTCTTCCTAAGAGTGTACACTTTGCATTACGCTACTTAGCGTCGCCAGCTACCGTTATACCACTACTTGTATTATTAATATTGATTATTTATTATTTAACTTCTCTTACCAATTCTTTGAGAGAAGCTAATAATGACTTAAAGGTGAGTTACCTACGAAATATTCATAATATAATTTAATTACAGTAGTATGTGGTTACGATTTGTAAAAATGTTACTCTAGATCCAACTACGGCGTGAAAGAACTGAGGAGAGAAGAAAAATGTTCCAACTAGCGGATACACGAAGACGTGTCGGTTCATCAGCTATGGATAATACTCCATTCGCACGCTGGAAAAAAGCATTGCCTTCATTTCCTCTAAGCAAATCTATAGATTCAGATGACCGAAAGGCTGCAACAGCAGAAGATACGAAGGAGCCTATAAAAACTGTAAAGAAAAAAGGTAATATGCAATACTTTTATGTAATATAAAAGCAAACGAGAGGTGCAAGTTATCTAATTTTAAGTATACTCCAAATTGGTCAGTACTCGTATTTGGAATTGGTTACACATGCTCTTGCGTCTCTACCTACTACTCTCTGTTGTAAAATCTCTGTCTTCCACGGAATTCAACCAGAACAGAGTTGCTTTTTAACCGCTGTTAAAAAACAGAAATAAAACCTTTTTGCAGCTCAATAAGTTAAAAAGTCACGCAATAAGTCTTTATTACCATTTTCGCTAGTACATAATATTTGGTTTTAGTTAATGTTGTAACATCATCTTAAGTAGAATCATTGTAAATCTTAAGCAATGTTATGTTACAGGTGGAATTTTTGCAAAAATAGTGGGCTTAGCTATTGACAAAAGAACGAATCCAGAAACATATTGCGACCCAAGTCCTTCGTCAAATAATGCAGAATATGAAACAGATACCGTATTTCATGAATCTCTTCCCCAAGAACTTTTGAAAACTAAAGATATATTTATTTGTAAACATGCGGATGAAAATAAAAAGTCCAATGTCGAAACTAAACCTACTGAAGAACTTAAACATAAAAATTTTGAAAGAAAGCTTAAATTAAAATTATACAGTACAGAGGAACGTACAGAAAAAAAGGCTGTCTTGGAGAAAAAAAATCTAGGAAAGAATAGCGAACTTCCAACATCTTCATCCAAACGTAGTAAAGACGACTCACTCGAAGAAAGTGAAACATCTATAAGAAAAATTAATAAAAAGCAAACTTCCGAAACTAGTAATCAATCTAAACAATCTGATTCAGGAGGATCCGTAATTCCAGTAATAACAATCAGTACCACAGAAAGTGATGACGAAACACTGCAAAATATGAAGCCTAAAGTCGACAACACAAAGAAAACATATAAAGAGGGCAATAAAAGTGAAGAAAAACAAAAATCACGAACAGATAAAACTACCAGGAGTAGTTCAGATTCTAAATCCCTTCAAAGGCAAAGTAGTGTAGACAGCATGAATGAAAATAAATCAAAGAAAGAGAAAAAATCTGACGAAGGCCATAAATATCAATATTCATTGTAGTGTTTTTTAATATAAGTTAGCCATTAATGATACTTTACCATTTATTATTCCAAAAAGTAGAAAATAAATTGAATGCAATAAGAAATATTGTTTTATTGCAATTCCCCGTGACATCTGGTAATATTTGATGTGCATAATTTTTTTCATTCACAGATTACGCATGGAAAACTATTATTTATTATTCTATGGTACATTAAATAGTCCAAAAAAATCTTTATTTATCTTCTTAATAATAAGACAAGTGGGTCTTTTTTAATGTAATAGAATAAATAATGTCAAATACAATTGACAGAAACAGTATATTTTTGATAAATATTTTAATAATTTCTTATGAAACTAAAACTCGATACAGATGTTCTAATTACAAAATGTCTGCTTGTTGTATGGTGTTTACAAGTAAACGGATCTTTTTTATCTCGTATAAAAAGCCGTTATGAATATTTGCCACTCACCACGAAAGACTTCACTGTTGAAGATATGGACTATATCCACGATGAACTTTCGCCAGATAGTAGTTTTCCTACAGCCCTATCAGATGACAATAAACCCTTAAATGAAGATGTTACAGCAAACATAAACAATCAAACGCGAGCTACTACTGAAGCAATCACAAGAGAATCAGAGGGTCTAAAATTAATAAAACGGACTTTTAGTACTGAAGCTCCTTTCTATTATTACGACATAGACAAATGGATGACTGCGAGACCATTCGTAGTAACACGATTTCAAAAAACTACTGTTGTAACGAAGCAAAAGAAAAGGACGTGGCCATCGTATTTCCCACCAAAATTTATTTCTAAATTACAGGCAGAACTAGGTAAAATCTTTGAGTATCCATTTTTTTAAATAAAATTAGCAAACGAGCATAATATTAAACGTAATCACAGCACACCATAAGACACGGTTGCGTTGCCTGAGGACTAACTTGAACGCCTTGTGCGTCCCAGTCCTCCTACATGTGACAAACAAGTCAATTCCGACCTGATATAACTCCGAAAATTTAGTATATTCTATCCTAAAACCATTCTTGTAAAATATGCTTTCAAATGACCCAACCAAATCGAATCTTGGGGAAATCCTGGGCATACAAATAAACATACATACATAAAGATCGTATACAGGACCTCCTTTTTTTCGTAGTTTGTAAAAAGTCGTAGGTATGTTATCCACCTTTAAAACAATATATTTAAATCTTATTTCTTTATTTACACATAAACATAATAACTTACCTTTTATAATATCAGACGACGCATTACTGCCTTGGAAGCCTACAGAGCCAGCTGAAACGAACGAGTCAACTACGGCAATTAAACATCACGATATTCAATCGTCTTGCTACATGTGCGGTTTGAACCAAAAAGGTATTCCCGTGATGCCCGGCTGCTACCACGCGTTCGAAAGTGACGATCACCGATATCGTAAATTGCAGCGACGTTATAAAGTTAAGTGTATTCAAGATAGCACAACTAGACGGATCAAAAACAGACATTATGGCCCAAACTATATAGGAGGATGTTTCAAAAGATTCTTAGATGTGGGTATTGAGTATAACGAACGAGGTTGCCGAACCAAAGAACCAACGAGGGGTATGAGCTATGCCTCTCATCGGCTGGCTAGTTTAGAAAAAATGCTAATCGACGTCGACGATGGGTGCGTGTTTAGTCCTTTCGCTTCACTGACACCTTTCAACAGGGCAGTTTCTTTGTTCGTGCGTTATCATGTGTGTGTATGCAAAGGAAATTACTGCAACCATACATCTAAGTTATTTCAAATTACATTTTATAAAATCATATTGTTGGCATTTTATTGTAAAATAAACGTGTAAATATATACTATTGTATTTTATTCATCTATCAATGACCCTGTTAATAGAAATCGTTAAAGATTTGCGTGTTATACTAGTATAGAAGTTTTAAAAACTCCTAATATTCTGAAAGAGACACGAATACTGAGGCAAAGAGTTTTTGGGCTAAAATCAAATTTTAGAAGATACCTGGTTAACTCCGAAATTTTTTATATTCAAATTGAGGAAGATTTAAAAAAGACGACACATCCTAAAAGCTTACCGCAGTCGGCGGTTGTCAGATATTGATCTAAGACTGTAATTAAATATTTAATCAAAACGAAAGGCCCAGTCGCCAACATAACATTACGTAATTATAGGAACAGGTTGGGTCCTGTGAATTTAACCAAATAAGCTCCGCTGTCCACTACCCTTGGGGCCTGGCGTAGCGTTATCGGTGGCGAGACAAGTCAGCGCCCAACGGGTGTAACGCCACTCTGCGACGGGACGCCGCGCGCGCAACATGGCGCGGCTTGTCGCGCTCCTTCTTCTATACTTGAGCGTCGCGTGCGCAGAAATATTGACACCACCATACTTTAACTTAGCGCTCGGGAAGAAAATTACGGCGACCGCTACCTGTGGTGATGAAGGACCCGAGCTGTACTGCAAGCTAGCTGGCGCCAACGCCGACCACGACGAACATGTTATTCAAGGACAGGTAAATTTTATATTATCACTATAATTTTATACTTTCTCTCATATAAACACTCAAATGTTACTATTATGTATATAAATTCTGTTACGAGCCATGCTTACTGTAAATATACCCATGTAAGTTTCAATATATGTATGTACATCAGTTTTACAACTGTGTGTCGACTGTAATTTTGTCTCTTCTTTCCTTAAGTTTAACTTTAATGGAATTTACTAGTCATTTTTTATACAATTATATCTTATGTTAATTATATATTATGTGTAATTTTAATAATCAATTCATTTTAATTACAAGAAATACAATAAAACTATTTAAACTTTAGATACAGCAGTGTGCTCTACAAATTTATTAATCTACCTCAGGAACCAAACAACGATTCGCCTTTTCTAAAATACGCATACAATTTTTCACACTAATTATAATCTTAATAAAAAACAATTTAAGACCTTCATTACATTTGTAGAATTATTAATAGTGACTAAAAATGAATGATAACGTAATCTCTACATACAGTCGGATATATTATTTATTCTAAAAAAATGTCCCATACCACAAATAGTAAATCTTTATACATAAAGTGATAGAATTAATAAAGATAGTAACATACTAACCGGACAACGATTGAATATTGCTCGTGAATCTACGTAATAAGTATAAAAATACTCACAATAAGTTATAAAATATTTCCTTACAAATGTATAAGTTTAGGCTACTTCATACGCTATTCCTTCTATACAATACTACTATACAAACAATGAAGGCTTGCAAAAAATTGATGTTACATTCTATTAATAATTTTATAATAATTTTAAAATAACATTTATATTCGGTAGGATACCCAAAACATTTCAATTGCCGTTTGCGACAAAACCATTTAGCAAGTGGCAAAAACGTTTACGTACGCATGTCTGCAAGTTATACCTAAATGTCTTAATTTATAGACAAACCTAGTAATTTTGTTGTATTTGTAAATCCTAGGTACTTATGCGCCTAATGAGATATTATAGGTTAATGAGATAATCGCAAAATATATTTAAAAAACAAGACTTAAGACTTAAATTACAAATTCTATGTACCATTCTAAGGATTTTTCAGAATAACAACAGTTAGTCTCTATCACATACAAACAAAATAATAATTAAAATAAACATTTTAATAAATAGTATAATACATGTAAACGTAAAACAAAATCGTTTCTCGCCGCCGTCATCTCTACTGTAGCAGATAAATGGGAGCGCGATAGGCCTTATCTCGCGTCCTGTTGCCACACCATCCCGACGATAAGGGGTTCGTTGCCACAATTACGAAAATTCCTAATAAACAAATCTATGATCGTATACCTTTCTAAAATATTCATAATGTTAATAGAACGTATTATTTTCACAAACTTATATTAATATTTAATAATTATAACAAATATTTCTAGAATTAAAGTATACAGCGCTGTTTCAACATAAAAACAACCAAGCCATCCAAATACTAAAGTAATTTTAAAATTGTAGAAACACACAATAGGCCCTTTTTAACAACTTTAGAAGTTAATTCACATCCTCTAAGATAAGTAAGTTCGGAGGTCATTGTGATTAAATATAAAACTGGTCGGCCGTTACACTTTTCTTATCAGAATAATTCAGAAGGCGGCTAATGACTCGTGTATTAGAACTTTTAGACTTCACGTGCTTCCTAAGGGTACTTATCTATACGAATAAATAAAATTAAAATATCTGTTTGTAAAATCAAAATAATTCCTTTTATGAAATGCTTTTACTGTCATATGACAGTATACACGATAATTATACGAAAAAATAAACAATTATGATATGATACGAATAAAGATTTTTGTCTATTTGTCTCTTTAAGGTCATGTACGGCTGGAGCCATTTTCACTTTCCCTGGCAAGTAGCGGTATAAGTTGTAATTTAGGCAAATTTCATTTTAGAAAATTCTTTAGGATACCGCGATAATTACTTAATGATCCATCCATGAAAATAATTGCGCGCGCCCTATTTCTTTAAAATTGTTGAAGATATATGTTCCGTAATATACGTATTTTTTTAACGCGGATAAACGGCAAAATACATCTAGTAGTAAATATTTCTTATCTAACGACGAAGTTTTCAGGAAGATTTTAAGTTAAGCTATTATTATAGTGATGTATCCTATATGTATATACGTATCCTATCGATCCGTATCCTATACGATGTATAGCCCATTGTATCTACCACAAAATACACAAATATATATTATAAGTGCTATGTTAGCCTGTTTGCAAAATTATCATATGTATATGACATTTACTTTACTTACGTACTTTGTAAATTTAACGCGAATGAAAAGTCATTGTTACACGGTATTTAATTTCCTTTTATCTTCTTTAATTTCTTCTTTATCCCTATTCCAAACACCTTTATCATCAATTATTAAATTTAGTGTGAATTTTATGGACATGTTAATAATGCCCGCTATTAATAATTATCAATAAACCCAATTCTGGCCTACTAAAGATCGAAATTTGATGATCTCTTATAAGCAGAAAGTTACAAATTTCTTATTTTGGTATGCAAACTTATGCAAAACAGAATCAGATTTAAGAAAAAGTTATTTTTGTCCAATTTTGTATACTATAAAATTTTTGGTTATTTTTAATAAAATCTATTTCCAATATTGCACAAAATAATTTGTTCTACGTATACTAATATAACATTATTGAAAATAATCAACATTTTTAATGATTTTGGCATGCCTGTGGATTGGTTCCTGTTTGCATAAGTAGGTCCAATTTATCAACAACGGACGTAAGACTTTATATACATTAACAAAATTTGAGAATATTTATGTTCAAAAATATTTAATTAAATAAATACCTACGATGTAACTCCCAACAAACATTCCATGAATGAAATCAAAACTTGAAACACGATCAAAAAGCCTGACAAGACAAATTGTTCACGAGGCGTACGAACCTTCGTTAATTTTCGACGAACTTCGAGCATCTTCGGTTCGTCTCGTGGCGTTTTTGCGGACATGTGGAAGCCAAATGCGTTTGCGCATCCCAACTTCGAAGCGTTCTTTTGTTTCACTTGAAACCCGTACAATGGCTGCCAAATTTGAATATGTTTTTTTGTCGGCGCATGCTATTTGGTCGTCTTGAAAGAAAAAGTATGAATGGACGGATTTATTGGGTGTTTAAAATGGACCTTTTGCTTTTACTGGTTCCCATAATCATGTAACATTATACTTTTACATTGACGGGTTCTATTTTGTTGGGGTATTATGTACGGTGCATAATATTTATGTCTTTATTAACTTTCGCATTTTATTTTATAAACGGTGAAAATGTGCTAGACAGATGGTCTGCTTATTGATGATTTACAGTGAGAAATTAGATAAATTCGATAACATATACAAATTTCTAGATGGTAGAGGGTCCGCCGTGTCCTTGACGTACAAAGCTACAGCTCCCATCACATGCAGTACCTGCAGTAGATACACCATGTTGCCTTCCGTGTTAGAACTCGTTAGTTTATTCTCGAATAACAGTACCCTGCGGTTTCATCGCGTTCAAAAAATGTACGCAACACAACATAAATATTACCAAAACGTATACCTTCAACTATTTTAATAAATTTGACTTGAAGGGTCGCGGTACAATTTACTTATTTATTTATCATATGCTAGAAATAGACACTTCAGATTTATTTATATAGTTTGATTAACAGGGTTTGACACTGGTGCCGGAATATTGTCCGCCTAAGGCGGATATCCGCCCTGATAAACCGTAAACTCTTCATGTTTGGCCTCATCACATTTATTTCCATAAGCATATCCTACTGAAACGATCTATGCGGTCTGATGATAGGACAAAGGTTTATTGTATCGTATTTTTAAGATCGAAACTAAGATGTTAGTATAATTAAACATGATAAATGATTTAGATATACCTACAAGCGTCCTCTTGAAGACTCCTCTTAAACGCTTTACTTTGATAAGCATAATGAGTTTTCTATCAGTTTATATTCTACTATTTTTGTGGCCGATATAAGGCCTATACGTATACACCACTGCAGATGTTTTTGCAAACGAAGCTGCAAGCGAGCAGGTTTCTTTAAAGGTGGTAGAACCTTTTATAGTTCGACTCCGGCGGCACCACCGCCACACTTATTTCTGCCTAATAATAGCAGTGTTGAGGGTTGATGTCTTCTGGTTTGAAGGGAGATAAACTTAACGAGGCATTCTAACGTAGTCCTCAGTGGTAGCAACGCATCTGTGGGCGACTTCAGTTGAGATTCTGGTC
>DWRA01002975.1:0-12854 GCA_018250295.1 Spathilepia clonius
CAACTTAGTCCTCAGGGGTAGCAACGCGTCTGTGGTCGACTTCAGTTGGGATTCTGTCTTATCTGGGGTGGATCACATAAGTCCATGGGCGGCAGTTGCCACTTACCATCAGGTGGACTGCATGCTCGTTTGCTACTCGATCATATACCTTTACTCACGCACCTTTAGCAGTGCAACCTTTCCGGAAAATTTCCAAAACTAACAGACAACAAAAAGTTTAATACTTGTGTTTTTATCACGTTTGGTACGTTTGTTATACTTTTATATGCACTTAAGGAGCAGTAATTATTTTGACATTATAAATAGACATCCTAATTTTATTTATATATATAGATGTAGATGAAAAAATATTCAACGTGTTTGTCAACGCTGCTTGCGCTGGTTACACTGACATATTTATTTGTGTTATAGCCTGTCATAGAAGCGAGCTCACTGAAAAATTGTTTATGACCGTTGACTACCCACAACTTTTACGTACGATGTTTAATAGGTATGTTAATCAGGCTAAGAGCATACTGTGTAAGTAAGACTAGGCATAAACGTACGTGGGATTTTTATTATATAGAAAGCAAAAGTTCAGTTTTGTTTTCGGAGAATCAGAGAGTGGTTTGAGGGAAATACTCATCCTCGAAGACTAAGTCAATCATCGAATAGGCGTCAGTTAAAATGTCTAATTATAAATTATCTAATTGATTTGCAGTGGCTCAAGTTCAGGGCTGACTACTATGGTTTCTACTACCTTGACCTTTTACCAGATGATGATGATTTAAGTGCGTATTATTAAAAAATATTCATATCGAAAAAAATGTCTAATTTAGTTTCTAACACATACATGTTACATATTGTATGTGGTACTCAAATATAGTAAATTAGTATCTTTAATTTTTTGTTTGTTCTTCTATCTGATAGTAGTGACAGTAACTATAACTAGATTATCCAAAAAATTAAAGATTTCGTGAAATTTTTCGATAAATAAATAAAATAATATATATTTAATAAAGAAGAAATTAATATATATTTTATCTGCATACGATGTGTTACATAGTATGGAGTAAAACATGTAAATTCACCCTAAATACAGCGAAGGTACGATAAAATAAGTGATAAACCACTACATATACAGTTCTATATATGTATACGATTTGCTCAAACATTAAAAAACAGTAGTTACGTTGTATTATGTGAAACAAAAGTAGGGAAGGTCAATCTGCAAGGGCGGATCCCCGAGTGAATCTCTTCGCGTTTCTTTTCTGTGTCTCCATCTAGTGGGCAGGAATAGTATTACGACATTAGCCGTATTTCGGGTGTAGCCAGGTTCGGGTGGTAACTCCCGGTGTATATGTGAATCTCGTTATTTAGCGACGCAAAACTAATTTCATCAACACGCAAGAGGGCACCACTTGTGTCGAAGTGTACGTGTAAATTGAGATATACAGATATATTGTTAATACTGTATTGTAAATTGATTGCTTCTTTAAAATTTATGTAAAACATTTTTGAGACTGTAGTGAAATAATTAAATAATAAAATATATGCTTTTATTTTATTTATTTTTGTTACAATATAAGTAATTTATTTGTTTCTTATATTAGAAACTATTATATCTACAGTTTGTATACGTTAAGAGTAGTCTATTTATTACGCATAATATTATTTTTAGATATTGCTCTAAAATAAACCACGTCACAGCATATAGGTATATTCTTTGTTGAATAAAATTCAATGTAGCTAAATTTATGTACACTACAACAATTCATAATTGCAATTTCTTCTTTTACCATTCATTTCACTATAAAACAGAACTTTACACTTATTAAAATTGTGTATTATACTGCCATCTATTGTCGGGGTCATGTAGCTAAAGCTCTGATCTGTAAAAATAAAGCACCGTGCGCGCTCACGCGACCAGCGCTTTAGCGGAGCGGGAGCGGGTAAGAATAATAATTTGTTTTTGTTTGCTGCAACTAATATAAACGCGGTTTCCTTACATTATAACCGATCTACTGGTTGATCATAGTTACAGCGCAGCATGGACATTTATAACCACTCTACTATATCTATAACTAGGAATAGGATACTCGACAAGGAGCCTAGCTAATGCTAGTCACAGACCACTACAACTTACATTAGACTGTCTTATATAAGTATGTATATAATACACCTTTCAACAACTAAGAAATCAAAATTTCGTATCGTGAGTACCCGTTACATAACAAAATGTTTCAATTCCACGATATTATTAGCCTAAAATCATACCTTTCATCAATTCTAATAAACATAAACGATCTGTACTTTGAAATTAGGTCTCTGAATCTGGGGGTCCGAGGTTGGTAACCTCGATACGTACCGAAATTATATGTAGAGTCAGGATTAAGTACACGGTATAAATAAAAAAGGAACGGAACGAAAAGAAAATATATGGTCAAATCTATTCGTCGTCGTAACCCGTAATTTGGCTAGCATGGTTGACGACAGCCGAAACCCTTATTGAAGAGACCCTTGAAGAATACACCTGTGCCCAACAATGAGACAGTAGAGGATAGATGGCAACATATAATGTAATACACTAAACTTAGTAAGTAAATCAGTAATAAGTTTCCTTATGTACAACTCAGTCAGTTACATTCTAATTTGAATAACAAATCTATAATTAGGATGTGCAATTAAGTTGCTAGATACGTAAAATATATGTGCATACACGCTAAAATCACAACAAGTATCAATTATATTAAAATACAATACCTATATGGCTATACATAAACGTGCCTCGGCCTTCTTGGTGTACCACGTCACAAATGTGGCAATAGGTGATAACAATGCAAAGATAGCAAATGCAGTGCCAAATAAAGTTCGTGTGTGCACTAGCATCAATTAGTGCGTAAAAATCTATTCACTTTTCAGTCGCCCCCGCTTGGTTAGGCCGCATAAGTTTACCCTTTCCTTAATTTAAATTCAAACAGACCAAGCTTACAGTATTTGTCACGAGATGGCGCCGACTCTATAAATTACTGTCAAAAATAAAAATTTCACGAACTAGTGAAGTTATCTGCAATATATTCTGCTGTTTTATGAATATAATTCTTGTAGCACATAGATAAACAAGACATATAGTACAGGAAACTGTAAGTACCTAAAGATATACATTTGGCATCGCCGCCTTTACACATTGACTGACGGGCATATCGACGAATGCGCCAAAGGTCTTAACCTTTTATAGATCATTAATGAAAAGCCATCCATAAAACAGATCAAGATCGCATCCGGGCGTACGGCAACGGCGAGTTATTCCCAGCGCGCGGGCCGGCGGGGCGCGGCGGGGGCGGGGGCGCGCGGGCGCCGCGCTCAGTGTGTCGGCGCGCGCCGCCGCCGCCATGGGCAACCAGCACTCCGCCTCACACAATGTCCTCAAACCCAGGAAGAACGTACACTGGAAGTCAGCAGGTGAATATCCACTCCAGCCGCCATCCCACCCATGCGCCGCCGCCGACCCGCGCCCTGCACGTGTCCACTAGACGCACTCGTAAACCCCAGTCTACATAGCTATTTTTAAAAAGACCGCTCGCTGCGATTCGCGTAGCGTGGCACAACAAAACAAATCGCGTCTAATTTTGTAGGCAGTATAATGCCAAATCGCTCTTTAGTGATGGAACACAGATTTTATTGACCCGAAAGCAATTAACAGAAATCGACCAGAAATTTTTCATTATGCGCATCCAACTCATCTATACGTTTTCTTATTTCAGGGCGGCCAGGAGTACCGGGAAAACCGGACATAATTCCGATACTCTCAGAAGATGAACCGAATGCGATAACATTAAGATGGACACCATCAGCACACGATGGTGGCGCACCGTTGAAAGGGTATCAGGTGGAGTGCAACAGACTCGGGTCCCCGGATTGGATTCGTACCGCACCCCCAGTAGTATTACGGCCCGAGTTAGTGCTCTCCGGTCTGGAGCCTCCGCATCGCTACCAGTTTCGAGTGGCTGCACTGAACGTCGTCGGTCGCTCCGAATACAGTGAACTTTCCGACGTACTCACCGTAAGTTCCGAACGGGGTTTACAAGATCCACCTATATTCCTCCAACATTTAGAAGATGTAACGGTACTAGAAAATGACAAAACCGAGTTTCGCGTAAACTTTTCTGGTTCACCGACACCGACGATAGCTTGGTTTAAGGACGACTACGAAATTTTCAGTAGCCGAAGGACGGCTATCACAACAAACGAATCCTCAAGTGTTCTCATTTTCCATCAAACTTTATCGAGTGACGAAGGCGAAATCAAATGTACTGCTACAAACCGTGCCGGTCATGCAGTCACTAAGGCACGATTATCTTTAGAAGCCGCCCCAAAACTACGGTATCCACGGCAATACGAAGATGGACTATTATATGAAATAAATGAAACAGTATTTCTCAAAACGACTATAGTAGGCAAGCCGACGCCGACCATAGAATGGCGTCACGATGGTCAACCGATCGAAGGAGACAACCGCGTGGAAATTACGAACACTCCCAAATTTTCAATACTGAAAATTCAATCTGCAAGAAGAAGTGACCGTGGCGAATACCAGGTACACGCGAAAAATAATATCGGGGAAGATACGGCTGCTTTCCTGGTTACTATTACTGCTCCACCAGACCCGCCCAGGCGCGTCTCGGTAGCGCGTCAAGTAGACAAATCTGTCACATTAGACTGGGAACCACCGGAGGACGATGGAGGCTGCCGAATCGGTAACTATGTGATTGAATACTACCGCAGTGGCTGGAATGTCTGGTTGAAAGCGACAACAAGTCGTAAGACGAACGTTACTCTTTTCGATTTAATAGAAGGGAGCGAATACAGATTTCGTGTAAAAGCTGAGAGCCCATATGGTATGAGCGCTCCCAGTGCTGAATCCGCGCCTGTCAAGATACCAGGTCGAAGCGTCGATATGGAATTTTTGGAAGTCGAGTCACGTATTATCAACGAAGTATTGAAGAAAGAGGATAGCCAACTGTTAACGGTATCACCGGCTCCACGACGCAAGCGCATGTTTGGTTCCGCAACTATGACTTCCACTACGCCGGAGCCGCCGGAGCCTGAGCCTGAACCAGCTCTGGAACCTCCTAAACCTAAATTGAGGGCAGTCCAGCAAAAGGCCGTGCACGTTTCGCCCACCCGTGATCGCTCCGGCAGCAGCGAAATCATGATAGTTCTATATCCTGACAACGCAAAGTCAGCCGATAAAGCTGGTAAGAGTAACAACTGTTTTTACTTCTCTTACTTTTACTTATCATCATATACATATATATAATTTCACGACTACGTATAGTTTGTAAAATGAAAAATACTCTTTTACTTTTTATGCATTATTAATTTAATTAAATCTAAGTAAGAGCGAATTTTACTTGTAAAATAATATGAAACTAACCGGTATTACCTAATATCTATAAAAGAGATATGTTATTTTATAGTTCTATCCTAAACAAATGTTGGCATAGTATTCTTTTATAATCCACATGTTCAACTAAATTGTCACCTAATTCCGACTATTGCAGTATTTGCACCGATGAGAACTGTGGCTCCTTGTGTGATTTAAATTTTAAAGTAGCCAAGACTTTGTAAACTCGTCATTTGTGAGCCGAAACATTTAGTGGACGCATATTTGGCCTATAAATACGCGCTGCGGTTTCATACGACTTTACGCGCACGCTAACTGGTGCGCTAACCAATCACAACAAGCCATAAAAATCAATTAAAAAGCCAAAGCGAATTGGTAGAAAGCATTAGCGATCGTGTTATTTTTAGAGAATGCAAAGCTGAATAAATATTCACATTTAAAATAATTGTGTTTCTTGAAAACATTAAGAGATATTTTACTAGTAAACCTTCATTATTATTTATGTTTTTATGTTTTTCTATATGACAAATTTTAAGCATAAGCGAATTAACTTGGGTATGCAAGATACATTTTATATCAAATATCAGATTATATAATAAAATGTAATCTCATATTTCAGAAAAACGAAAATCATTTCAACTGGACTTGGAAGACGCACTGTCTCCGCCTCCTATTTCACTATCAGCACCAGAGCTTAGTTCTCGTTGCGTAATGCCGTTTAAAGCACTGCGCAATGCTGTCAGCTCTACGGAGTTGCTCCACGAGCAAGCTATGGCTCGCTTTTATAAAGCGGTAGCCATGAAAGAAGAACAGTCAAAATACAAAAAAGAGGAACCCGTTAAGCCTGAACAAAATCACATTCCGTACAACAATATCAATCATAACATACGTGAAAGTCACGAAAAACAAAAACCGAACGAAACAAGCGAGACCATCTCTAAACCTCCTGAAACCCTAGTTAAAACAGATTCTGTCGAAGAAAAAGATAAGCCCAGACCTCAACAAGTTCGTCAAGATTCAGATAATTCTGAAGGTAAATGGCAACATATGTCATTTGATGAAGATTACACAGCTAGTACTGTGTCGACGGATGGAGAATACTCTGACGAAGGAAGCTTGAATGGTGATGTAGATAGGGCTAGTCAGTACTCCAATGAAGAGGAAACCTACAATCCAAGAGATAAAACCACCTTATCTCCTAGAGACACATTTGAAGAACAAGAAGAAGAGGAAGAAGATATAGAAAGAGAGCCACTTAAACCTCTACGTCTACCTGACCCCAACTTTGTACCTAAACCAATTCTTAAACGACGGGAACAAATTGAGCAGAATACAGAAGTGAAGACTGAGACAATATCGTCAAAGAATGGAGATAAAAATGGTGAGAAAAATAAAGAAGATAAAATGACTATATTTAAGAAAATAACAAAAATGCCGGTTCAAAAGTCTTTCCCATTCCCAAAAATACTTAACAAAAAAGATTCTGAAAAGGCTGTTCCACAGAAAGTACAGAAAACAGATAATAAACCTGTTAATAAAATAGAAAATACAGATGATAAATTGGGTGACGAAGGTAAAACAATAATTGATTACTATGGCAATATAGTCAAAGAATATGGGAGTAACAAGAAACCGTCTGTACCCCTTTATCTTAATACAGAGGATTTAAAAAATGTTGCCGAAAAACAACAGTTAAATAAGCCGAATAAAAATTCTGATGCACAAAAGCAGCAGTTAAATAAAACAAGTAAAAATACAGAAGAAAAGAAAAATATCAAAACAAAGAAACCAGTCGTTAAAAAAACAGAAAATAATGTTGTTGCTGCAAAACCAAAACCAAAGAAATCTATACCTGAAAAACAAGCTAAACCAAACGTTGCCAAAATAAAACCTGAGAAGATTGTGCCTGCCCCAGTTAATAAACCGCCAGAAAAAGTTAATAAGCCAATGACACTCAGCAAAGCCGGAGATAGAAATCCCCAAGAAACTCAAATACTTTTAAGGAAGGCCGAACGAGCTACTATTATTATACCCATAGACTACCAAAAACTCGAACAAAGAGCTAAAATGAACGTGAGATCGGCGATTGACTATACTGTCGACCTGTGTTTGTTATTACTAGCTTTCTGGGTTTACTTTTTTAAGGACGAGCGATTAGCTATCCCATTCTTGATTCTTATTATTTATAGACAACTACAAGAAACGCTCTTCTTAAATATCCCCGAATGGATAACGCGCCACACCCCTAGTTGGCTCAAGAAGAAGACTTCTTGACCACGTTTAAAAGACATATTGTGCGGAACTGCCTGTTTTGTGAATATTGTATGTTGTGTGTGATATTGTGATTTAATTCTTTAATATAATACAAACTTTGTGTTTAATTATTTATGGAATTCACTACAAATGTTTAGAACTTTCAGACTAGTAGGCAATGCCTGTTTAAGTAATCATAATTGAAAAAATATTTTTATTAAATTTAAAGTGTTATTTCAACATGATCGATTTTAGATATGGAAAACAATGTATAAGATTTATATCTCAATTTCGATTACCACGTTCAGATTGTATGCCACTTGTTTCTCATCGGAAGGTCAAGGACCCTAAAGAGTGCGCCATCAAGGACAAAGGCCTTGTTCTTGGAGTATATTATAATGAAAATGTTAAGGGAGAACCGGCCATACTCACACCTAGTGCACAAAAATATGATGAGCAATGTGGTGGAAAGCTTTGGAGACAATTAAAATTAACACCTATTCCGAAACTGGGCGAATATAGAATATTTTATGACTTGGACCATTTCTATGGATACGTCGCAGTTGCAGGTCTCGGAACTGAATGTTTTGCTTTCAATAATGACGAACAGTTAGACGAAAGTAAGGAAGCAATACGGGTAGCGGCAGGAACTGCCACAAGAGCTCTTCAAAAATTTAAACCTTCGATTATTCATGTGGAATCTTTTGGTAACTCAGAAGCTGCAGCAGAAGGAGCGGAATTAGCGACATGGAACTTCCAAGAATACAAACGATTAAGTAAGGAAATTATTCCAAAATCAAATATCGCCCTATATGATGATTGTGATTTTGACAGTTGGAGAATAGGAAAATTAAAAGCGGAATCTCAAAATTTGGCACGGTATCTGCAAGAGATGCCAGCAAATTTCTTAAATCCGACTACGTTTGCTAAAATCGCAGTAGAACTCCTTTGCGAATTGGATATAAACGTAGAAGTTAAAACGCAAGGATGGGCAGCTAGTCACGAAATGGGTGGGTTTGTAGCAATCGGTAAATCTTCAGTGCAGCCACCTCTTTACGTCGAAATAAGTTACTATGGTGCGGATGAAGGATCGCGGCCAATAGTTCTAATTGGAAAAGGAGTTACCTTTGACAGTGGAAGTCTAGAATTAAAACCTTTGAAGGACTTAAAGTTTATGAAAGGCGATATGGCTGGCGCTGCATGTGTTCTGGCAGTGACGAGAGCTGCCGCGATACTTAAACTGCCAATAAACATTCGAGGTATATTGCCTCTTTGTGAGTTGATGCCAAGCGGTAAAAGTCCAAAGTTTGGTGACGTAGTTTACAGTGCTAATGGAAAATCGATTCACGTTAGACTACCATCTCGCGAAGGTCGTCTGCTAGTAGCAGATAGTCTAGTATATGCAAGGAACTATTGGCCTCAATTTATTTTGGACGTAGGTACAATGTCGAAAGAGCTAATACACACATTAGGCGGATCGGCGTGCGGTTGTTACACAAACTCCGAGGAACTATTCTGTTACATCGAATCAGCTAGTAGTCAAACAGGCGACAGAATCTGGCGGATGCCACTTTGGAAATTTTATGAAGACCGTATTAAGGACACGGACGCAGCTGACATAGCGAACACAGCGCGTACGCAGTATGGGGACTCTCCAAACTGTGCAGCATTTCTCAAGCAATTCATATGTGATAGCAAGTGGATCCATTTAGACACATACAATGTCGCTTACACCAAAGGGCGCGACTTTGCTTACCTAAACCGTGGAATGACGGGCCGCCCTACCCGGACTATAATCGAACTAATTAATCAAATGTTAACAAACGCGAAATTGTAACGGCAATGTACCTAAATGTGGTAATTTCCTAAAATAATGTTATATTGGTAAGAGACTTATTTTCGAAACTTACTTTGCGTTTAATAAACCTTCTAACTTATGAAGTCTGTTATTTACGTAATATGTCGTATGTATTGTTTCCGACTTGACCAATAACACTAAGTTATTTGTTTATTAATTATTGTATTTTTGTTAAAAGCTACAACACTTATCTAGTGTAAACTTTATATTATCTATTATATTACCTTTCAAATATTAAGGTTTTCGAATTATCTTTTGTTTTTTTTATAGTTTAAAATTTAAAAATCCTTAATCATTATTTTTAATTATTATTTTAGTAAATGCTAAGTGACAAATAAACTTTAATTTGTCAAACATCTACTCTTGGAAAGGACATTAACATTATTTCATTAACCTATATCCAGTTTTTATCTTAGCCTTTAGGACCTGATTGATCTGCTGGTATCTTAGATCGAAAGGTGTTGTAAAGCAGACTTACACACATTATTGTATAACAGTATATGTTTTAGCTAAACGTACATTTTCTATACAATTTGAATCCATTTAAAATTAATTATCCGCAACGAATTATTAATATTATGAATGCCCTTCGAAATAGTATTTCTCATATTTAAATCTGCTTAAATGACGGATATAAATAATTATACTATATGTAATAAACGCGTAGTTCCGTAAATATAGATATTCTTGTATAAGACACTGTAAAATAAAAGAAAAACAATGTTCAATATTTTATTCTTTGATAATCAGGAATATAGTAATAACTATGGCACATAAAATTATAACGAAACAGGTACAAGTGTACCAAAAACTAAGAATATTTTCACATCTACTTATAATATTTCTTAAACGAATCGTTTATATATTACTTTAAATGCATTAAACCTTATTAGCAATACAGCTTAAAAGTCTATCTCAAAAATATTTGAGTCATAGAAGTAGAATAAAGTTATACAAATTAGACGAATATATTATATTATATTTTCAATCACAAGAAATAAAAGTGAGGTAGAATTAAATTCTCCTTAAGTATAAAAAATACAATATAGCACAAATATGAAAATAATATTAAAAAATTATATTTCGTATAGGAATGATTAGTAAATATGGCAACATAAATGGCAAATCATTGCTTAGAATATGGCAATAATATTTAATTTTAATTCAAGACGTACAGTTACCAATAACAATTTTAATTTGATTACACACATGCAATATCATCTAAAATATTTTGATATAATTACAAGAGATAATTAGACCCGATATATTATCATAACTTTAGGTCCACATACAGTCATATAATACCTGCATATATTTGTATAAACTACAGCAAGACTAGTGTATTGTTATATTTAAATTTAGGAAACATGCGTACCTATTCAAATAGTAACTTAGATAACCAATTATCTTCATACGCACTAAAAGTCTCATGTTAACATGAACTCTTTATATTTCCAAAGAGCCAAAAGATACCATTTATCATACAATCCGTAGTCCGTCACGATACAACACTTCGAGCATTTCCATTATGCATTAAACCTAAAGGTGAGCACAGACTGGGACGTGTACAACAAAATCGAGTTACACTAATGTATCATTCGTTCGAAAAATGTATAGTCTATGCTCATCTTTACGGATTTTAATCTGCTAAATTATCCCTCAATGGTTTACAGCACAATCCCAATACACTACACTATAACGAACACTTCGTTTATCAACATGAAAAGTAGTTCACACATGAAAATATAATATGGTATCCACAGTACATACATCTTTGGCAATTTGAAAATACGTTTGGGATGATACTAGGAGAACGAAGCATGAACCCGGTTCGATGGGTCGCGAGGCTTCCATCAAAAGTCTGTTCTGACAAACTCCTTGTTTGTCGTTTTGTACGTCGTCTCCATCACGTGCGAGTCTTCGGTGTCGCTGATGTAGCCCTCCTGGCCAGTATAGAACGTCGGGTTGATCAAGAGAGGTGCCGCGGAGAAAGCGATCAAATTACGCCTCGGGAAAAGGTATTTCCAAGTGGCACTGCAAGTAAAAATATTATATATGTATAGGCAATTCTATTGAGTTACACGTTACCCTAATACATTTTTTTTAAATAAAAGTAGCCTAATTACTTCTTGTAACATTGACCGCCTGCCGGTGAAAGCCCCGTAAAAAACGGTCTGTCCGTTCCAGATATTAGCCGGAACAATCTGACAGACAAATTTTCGTTTTTTGTTATACGTTCCTTACATACTTTCGTATACAGTCAGTAAAAAAACAGTTACGTTGACATTACAAAAAAACAATTCATTTTTATTTATTTGCATAAATTTTTACGACAATAGTAATAGAGTACCGTGAAAAAAAGGTGGATTTTTTATACATGATGAAGTAGCAAATGAGCTGCTGGTAACTGATGGTAGGTGGCGACTGCCGCCTATGGACATTTGTAATCCACTCCAGACAAGACTGAAATCCTACCAAAGTCGACCACAAATGCGTTGCTACCCCTGGTCCCCTGAGGTTTAAGTTAGAATACTTCTGATAATTAATACTGACTTACAACACCCTTAAAACCAGAAGACAGCAGCGCTTCACACTGCTGTTATTAGGCAGAAATAGGTGAGGCGGTGCCGCCGGAAAGACTTTTACCACCTCCAAATTTTCCATTTCAACTTACTTGGGATGCTGGTTGAACATGATGGGCAGATACTCATCAACTGGCAGCATCTTACTGGTTGGCTTGGAAGCTAACAGTTTCTGGGCACCCCGCAACGTGATCAAGTAGCCGAGGGTCCAGTACGAGTACAGAGGCTTCGTGATGTGCTCCGTCACGTACTCTTCTTCATCATCGAGCAGAATCTTACGGCCCAAGTACCTAAGGAAGTATATCTTAAGTTAATAAAATTATTATTTATCTAAGATTATACAATCGCTTACGAGAAACAAACTATGCAAACAAAACATAATCGTTTCGGACTTAAAAAAATAATATAATGCAGGTAATTAAAATATGTATATATATATTGTAAATACATAGACGCGCATAATCTACGTAAGAATACGGGCGTCCTACGCACAATTTGTTTGAAAAGCAACAATTAAAATGAGTCATGGAATATCTTTAATTTTAAAAACATTGGAAAAATTCCATGCTGTGGCCAACCGAAGTTTCGGTTTCGGCCAGGATCGGCCGAATCTCTCGGCCCGACCGAAACAAACGTGCGTGTACCATCGGATTGCGATAGACTCTACTCTTTTTTTTATTTCATGGAGTAGCAAACGCGCATGCAGTCCACCTGATGGTAAGTGGCATCTGCCGCCCATGGACATCTGTAATCTACCCCAGATAAGACTAGAATC